>JH994035.1:169699-180703 GCA_000316135.1 Trachipleistophora hominis | reverse complement strand
AAAACTAATTTTAAAACCCTTATTGAGAATCGCGAGTAATCTGAAACTGATCAATGCAGATCTAATTTAAAATCTAAAAAATTAATATTATCAAATACACACTAATACGATCCTCAGTTTTGTAAACGGAATAGCACAGTTAATATAAACTATTGAGATTTGATCACTAAAGTTCTGATGGATTAAATTACACGATAATATTAAAGTAGTGCCCCTTAGAGACGGATAACGCCTGAGGTCTAGCTTCAGGCGCACAGGTCCCTGACCGATTCTGGGGCCATACCTGACGTTGTGTTGAGCATGAGTGATAGATGTAATCCATTCCTCTGAGAACCAACGGTCTACTGACCGCGGTCGGCAGTAGCTTACCAAAAATTTATTGAGTCATATATGATGTACCACAGTCGTATGGGGAAATACGTTAAATAAATTTTATTTCATTTCATCATGATACCAAAATAATGGAAATTAAGCTGAGATAGGGTGTCATTTATTCAATAATTGATTACGTGGGGATGTTTTTTAGGATAACACCAATTAATTTACTAAAAAAGATATTTTGGATTGTTAAAAACGTTTATTTTATTAATTGTATTCAAAATAGATGTTTGGCTTGTTATCGTAATGCAAGACTGTTAAAAGCTTCTTCGTTGAATTTGTTATATATTTTAAATTTGGTGACCCATAAGCTCACAAAAAATAATGACTCTAACAGAAAACACGAATAAACTGGATGATAAAAAAATGTTCGATGAATTTAAAGCCATGCAGAACGAATACCACAAACTTTACTTGTCGTATTTTTCGGAGGGAAAAAGATACGATGACGTTAATGAAACAAACATTTACCAGTCGTCGATATTCATGATTGACATGGTATTGCAATGCTGTTTGAATTTTAGGGAATGTACCTCATTCTACTCTAGCATACTGAAAAGTGCTAAAACGTTTCTTGTGGCCTACACATGCGAACTGGAAAAATCCTTTGACAAGAAGAAGAGGGAAAATAACGTGGAAGCCCAAAACAATAAGTGCATCGTATATAGTAAGCAGCCAGATATAAAGAAGAAAATAAACGTTACATACAATGGTAAGAGAGCAGAGATGGAAAACATCTTCAACAAGTTCCATCGACGCAACGAACAAAAAGTGGAGGAAAAAGTTGTGATGGATAATAGTCCACTAAGTACACAAACTGAGGTTAAGATATCGGCTGAAAATTTTGATGAAAGCATCAACAGTATACTGCAAGGGTGTTCGGCCGTGAAAAAGGCCTTTGAAATTGGGGAACCAGAAATCGCGAGCGAAAAGCAGGAACTTTTTTTGCAGGATAACAATTTTATAGATGATGCGGATGTTCAAAATGAAATTAAAGATACGGAAAACACTCAGTTCGAAAACATAATTGTTAACAAAACCAATGATATGATAGATTTAAGCGACGACTTATTTCAAAGCCTTGGAATCGATTTTGCCACACCAGGGAATGCTAATGACACTAGTGCTATTCCTATTAACAGACTTTCTAACCAAAGGAACAAGAAACGTTATAGGTTTAACACAAATACGAACCAAAACAAACGCAAGAAAAATGATCACACACCAAATAACACCCGTCAACAGCAGAAACAGCAGCATTGCAGCTTATCGAAAAGCTTTTTTAACAACCTGCATCATAATAAAAGCCAAGACAACCAGGCAGCTGTTAACACTGGTTCAGCTGTCACAAATAATTCAAAAAATATCGAAAATAATGCTTCTTTTGCTGCTCGTATTAACAATTTATGTGTAAAACATAAAATTTCGCATCCAGAGTACGTAATAGAACGTACCAACAACGTTTATATTTGCACAGCAGAGTTCTTTAGCCAAAAATTTACCTCTCGTTATTTTAAAACTAAGGAGGAGGCTAAAAACGATGTTTGTCGGCTGATTTGTGCCTTTTTAGAGCCAGCGAAAGACAACATCGGAAAATATTACGAGGAGTTTATACTAGGCGGTAAAAATAGGCAATAAATCGCTTATTACATTAATTTTCGATATTTTCGTTTTTGATTGTTGATCACTTTCGGACGCTTGTTTTTTTTAATCTACCCGTGCAAACTTAGGTTGCACTTCTCTGGATAGTTGCTATAGGGCGACTACGATAAAATGACTTTTGAGTACACACTTGTTAATGCATAGTGTTTCTGCTATTATGCATAGTTTGTATTTAGTTTAATCCATTTCGATGGATTTTGGTTGTTATTTCGGTTACATCTCGCACCACTACACCGTATCTTTTATTAGCAAATTCTGGAATTACCGTCGATCATAGGTCTCGTCAATCGTATGTTATAAGCATAATAACTGTTAAATAATGATATAAGCATTATTAAAATAAATAATAAATGTTTATATACATATTTTAGATGCGAAATATGCTACCAGGTCAAGACGACTTGATTCTATAATTTTCGGGAAACCATGATCATCATACTTTTATACCAGCAAACTCTCTTTTGATGGTGTATTCGGTTTGTTTTTTCTTATAGTTTGGTAGTTTTGGTTTTAATAATATTGTATCTTCGACGTTTCTTTTCTATTTGTATAATTCCAGTTAAGCGCATATCAGTTGGGAACAGCTCACTGATAATTTTACCGGAACAATCAGAATTTGTCCTATATAATGTTAAATTTCTCATAAATCATTTCTATTATTCTTAAATACGGCACAAATAAGCGATCAATATCACAATTTCGAATTTAAACACAGAATTATTTTTTAAAAAATGATTGTGTGTCATAAAAGTTTACTTCTCATTTTCTTTTGAGTCCTGCACCGTAAATGACTGTATATCTAATTTCTATTGATGCGAGCATTAACAACGATTCATGGTTTTTGTAGCAGAAAAGTATATCAAAAAATGTTATTTAATCATTTACAGAGAAATTAGGCGTATTAAATGAGATATGTCCAGAGCCAGAAAACAGACGAATTTGTTACCATTACTGTTTTGTATTTCAAATAAATAGCATATATAGACTAATTTTTTTTTACTACATTTTGTTCCTAGCAGTAGTCGGACTCGTATAGTCTGTTATAGAGCCATTCCCAATTTGTTTATTAAAACGCTTTTTTATTCAATATTGGTATTAATAGATGGCTGTAAAACACTTACATTAAAAAACGTACAGGGTTATGAATAACAGTTTATACGCGTGTTAACTCGGTATAGCACAAACTTATTATTACCAGCATTGAACGTTTCACAAATTATACGGTTCTAAGACATGATACAAATCATAGGCCAAAACACGGGAAGAAATGCAAATATACAATCCATGCATTATTACAACAATAAAACGATTTAAACTTTTATTTTATCAAAAATAGCACATAGAGCTATCCTTTATGAATTCGAGACTAACTTTAGAACCAAGTAAATCTCTTATATTATCCAAATTGTATTTTATCATAGCTGGTCTTTCTAGGCTCAGCCCCCAGGCAATAACCCTCCAATCATCCTTTATACCCATAGGCTCGAGGACCTCGGGTCGGAAAATACCGCTGTTCCCTATCTCAATCCATTTATTCATCTTTTCATGAAACGCAAATATCTCAAGACTAGGCTCCGTGTACGGATTGAACGCAGGTTTAAACTTTATGTTTTTGAGGTTTAGTTTCTCATAAAAACCTTGAAGAGTGCCCATGAGATGGCCCAAACTTAAATTTTTCCCAAGAACAAGACCCTCAATCTGGTGGAATTCAGCAAGATGAGTGGCATCAACACTTTCATTCCTAAAAACTCTATCGATGGAAAATAATTTGATAGGATGCAAATTATCCTTATTCTGTCCGATTTCATAAAGCATACGGGCAGAACATGCTGTTGTATGTGTTCTCAGCACATTTTTGAGACTTTCTTCTGGATTCCATTCACATTTATACGATGCTTCATGGATGTCCTTTACACGTTCGCTGTAACTTGTTGGTGTTAATCTCGTTTTCTCCGGATTGGCCAAGAAAAACGTATCATGCATTTCTCTGGCAGGATGATTCTGGGGTTGAAATAACGCGTCAAAGTTCCAGAAAGACGATTCAACATAACGGGAGGTTGGCATTTCCGAGAATCCGAGCTCCAAAAATATTTTTTAACCTCCGCCTTTACCTTCATGAGTGGATGTAAATTACCGGATTCACAACGAATTTTTGTGTTGAAGTTGTATTCCTTGAACTCAAGCTGCTTGTATCTGTCGTTCAAAAGCATATCAGCTGTAAGCTCAGTTGCATAATCACGTATACAGGTACTGTATGAGGGTCCTTTGCTGACAGAATATTTTTTTATTTTCTTCATTGCTATTAATTTTCTTTTCTTCAGCATATCAATTTCATTTTCTGTTAGCTTTCTGTCCTTCTTTTGAATCAGGGACATATCCATCCCAGTAGACTCAAGCGCATGTTCACTCCCAGATCCTTTAGTAAACCTATCCACTGATTCATCAGCAGTTTCATTCACCAACTTAAGAACATCTCTTACTTCATCCTTTACATGTTCTAATAATTTATAGACGCGTTTGTTCTGAATCTTTACCCATTTATTCTTCATTGCGTAGTTCAATCCAATGCTCTTTTCAGCCTCTTGCCCATCAATTAAACTCATAAAATACAGAAACTCTGGGCTTCCCTTCAAAAGGACATCACGTCCCTCGTCAGTCAAAATAGGAACATTTTCTTCAATAAGTTTATGAGTTATCATATTTTTACTCTCCAACTTTAAAATAACACCGTGAAGGCTCTCCTGATCATCAATCACCAACTCCCCGCTTTCCTGCAAATCTCTAAGAATTTTTTGTGACAAATCTTCGTTTCCTTCCTGTGACATGAGGGTCGTTAAATGAAAAATATTTTATAACGAAACGATCGTTAAGCCGCAATACGTTACTGATGATAATAAAGACTATGCTTTGTGTGTTACTATGGGTTAAATCGCTTTCTAGTCATTTTCAATATTTCTGTGAAACGGTCAGAAATGTACCTGAACGAATTTAACCTCATACGATGTAATGTTTAAATTAGCAACCGATAGTTATTTTGATAGCTACGCTGCATGCAATAAAGTTCAGATATATGAATGTTTTTATGGTTTTTAAGACTGTTTTTGAGAGAAATACGCGTAATAGACTGGTAACAAAATATGTAACAAGATTTTTTTAAAAGTTGGTTTAATTATCACCTTATAACATATCATCTAGCTAAACACACTCTTTTGGTCCGCTGGGACCAACCATGGCCACTGGCCTTTGGTTCATGGTATGTAACAAGATTAACTTTTCTCCTACTATTGATTTTTAATCGAATATTTCCAATTAAGAGTTTAATTACTAAACAACGTTTTTGACCAACTTTCAATTATTCCCAGCCCATGTTATTGGTTACGCGTTGTGTACGTATTCTAAGGCTGTACCGATTCAGCCATAAGGGTATTGTTAATTTTTTTCTGATAGAAAGAAGTTTGTTCAAAAAATCCGGTGACTAACCTTTTTTTATTGAGGCTCATCGAAAAGGGTATTAATTAAACCGTATGTAAAATGCTGGTCAATTAAAGTGCAAATTCGTCTGATGCAACAAGTAATTAATATAACAATCATAGATTGGTAATAAATTAGATCTTTTTACATTTTGTAGGACTACTTAATGGTATAGTGATAATACGGATCGATCGTATCCATCAACTTTAATAGCGATAAAGAAAGTTCATACTACAGCAATATCAACGGCATTATATGTACATGTATAGACACAACGTACATGAAGTAATGATATGGAACAGGTTATATATTATATTAAGAGCAGGATAAGTAATAACGATTTAAATATACCAATTATGATTTAAATAAATACATAAAACGTGTAATATAGTAATTATGTATAATAATTATCGTTAATATGTTCAAATATTATATTGATCGGCAACATGTTGGTGAAAAAAGCATTAGTATCTTTTAATATGAACATTCTGATTAAATTGTAACTATGTTTAGTGGTTGATCTCTGTTAAACGTTTATTGAATTCTTATAGGATGTTGTAATGAAACATATATGTCTATTCAATGTTCAAATGGTAAAAGTAACTTTCTTGCCATACAATACCAACAATCAACCATCTTAACAGCAATATTTTATTGCTTTAAAGCAAGAAGTACACCTTAACTTATCACAAGTGATTTTGAGAGGTAAATTAATTATGGTCTAAAATTTCAAATTGCAAAAAACGTTACTACTAAACATATAACCCATCTAGAATAGAATGGCACGACGTATTTAGAATATTTCACTTTCTTTATTCTCATCGTAGCACAGTCGTTCTATATATTATTCTAGATGAGTAGTTACCACTAGTTTTTTATCTAATCCGTTAATCAAACGAAAAAACACATACTCTTAAGAAATAGCATGTATCTACCGTTGATTAACATCAAACTTGACAGTGTAATAAGATATTACCATGTTTGCAGGTATAATTTATATTCTTACACCTAACCAAAAATCTGTAAAATTAGCCGCACCACCGTTCTAAAAGAGGCACTTACATTCGTTCACAATCAACAATAATATTATTCTATAGTAAAAGGAACAAATGAATTTTTGTTATGTTTATAAAACATTAACAGTTTGTTGTATTACAAAATAGAATGATTATTTCAACACTTTTGTGCACCAGTTACAAGCAATAAACTGCAATTCCTGCATATCTACGAATAAGTGTGATTATTGTACTATTAAAACCGTTTTGTATATCATCTTTTCGTAATACCCAACACTCCCACTGCTCCCTAAATATTTCTTAGCAAATGAACGTATTTTTTGCTTGAAAATTCGTTTAAATAACACCTCAATTTTCTTCACACACCAACAAATGAACTTTAATATCAAATATTTTCGTTCTTTCCGTGTGCTTATCAATAATTATTGTTTAATAACATTCTCCAACAATAAATTACTCCCTTCAATATTTTTTACTTTTTCCATTCTTTACCCATATGTTCTCGATATTCCGAATACTTTATTCATTTGTATTTTTCATCAACGCTATTGTAATACTGAATGAATATAGATTTCTAGGAAAACTAGGACTGCCTTTACAGCCAGAATATCGAAATAACCTGCCGAAAACAAGACAAAAAATTGTTGATTTGATAAGGGCAGTACGTACTGTATGTAGCATACCGCTTATATTTTTGAATGTACTAGGAATTATTTATGAAATATTCTTGGGATAGAAAGATATGAATAAACGTGGAAATTAGATTTGTTATTGGGATAGTGCCAAAAGTGTTAATAATGCAAATGATCACATGAATATGACATTTATATTCATTTAATGTTGATTTATAAGTAATAGTATTGCGTTTAACCGTTTAGGTCTTTTACTTCCAAATTTATTCTTCTACACGGGTTATCGTACCGTAATTCGTTCAAATTACGATCAACCCTAGCGGACCAGAAGAGCATGTTTGATTAAACGGTATGTCTGAGGTTATAATTAAACAGACTTTTAAAAAAGAATTTGTTCAAATTGTGAGAGTGTTCAATTATCGTAGATTAACACGTTCTGCAGCTTTTATAAAGAGAACGTGTCACAAAGAAAAAGAAATTATCGTAGATTAACACGTTCTGCAACGTTTTATAAGGAGAGCGTGTCACAAAGAAAAAGAAATTACACCGTAAACCTGTTTATACAGGCGTACGTACTTAATTTCCATAATGATAAAAACAGAAGATAAGCCAACGATATAATTCATAATGTTTAATCCTACGATACTACAACAATATAGCCTGTAAAACGGATTGTAAAGCTTTACCAACAAACAAATAACACCTTTACTATGATTAAAGTTCGTTTAATTAGTTTCAACATTTCCTACAGCACTAAATAAGTTCTTCTGGTATGTTTAGCACCAATCCCAGCTCAACGACTCTTAGCTCATGAAATGAATAACACCTAAACAGAACAAACTAATCAACCAAATTTAATGTCACGATAAAAACAACGCGTAATATAATACGTTTAACGTGACTATAAACAAAGATAGAAGAAAAGATAGAATAGTGATGTATCAGGAGCTACAATTCATCTCATCACTTAGAAAATATGCATGTATTGAAAGAAATGAACATTTTTGTACACCATTCTCCTCAGAATATACTGCAAACACTTATTCGTGTAATTAATTCAGCAATCACCATTTATTCTAAAAATACGCTGCAGAAGGAACTATCCATGTTTAATCTTAGATAAATACAGTAACAGCATTCTTTATGTTTATAAGAGCAAATACAGTAAATGTATCTCTTATACTTATAAGAGATAACGATTTTCTCATGTGATGTGCCGTAGTAGCGTGGAAGAGTGATAAATAAATTTAATTTTAATAACGATTTTTAAAGAAAATACGTCTCTCTACTTCTTACGGAGTTTAAAGGCCTTTCTTCACTCTAAATGCAGTTTTACGGAATAAGTCACCGTAATGATCATAAACATTGAACTGTAAGAACTGCTTAAATAGATATTTAAGATTGACCTGAGAAGGTAATAATTTTGAGAATACGGGTGTTAATTTTCTTTGTTTAAGTATAAGGATCAATTAAATTTTCTTTCAAGAACAGGTGTTTAA
The DNA here is from genome assembly GCA_000316135.1 of Trachipleistophora hominis. NCBI lineage: Eukaryota > Fungi > Microsporidia > Pleistophoridae > Trachipleistophora > Trachipleistophora hominis. Next base: position 172,045 of record JH994035.1, on the reverse strand, counting down.
TTCTTTTGTTCAAACGTTAATAAATTACGTATATTAACAATCAAGACAAGCAGTAAGAGCTATAAACACTGTATAGACCGTTCGTTTATGTTACGATGCTTGTCCGTAATAAAAAGCTTTATAGAAAACCTGAATGCTAAAATACAAGCATTACACATATGAACAATTAGTGTCTTATCCTAAGATTAAGACCCGTCAGTAACTCAAACTGTAACTTAAAGCTGAGCAGATGCTCAGCTTAACAAGATAATCCTCCTAAACGTAGCGTAGCTACAAGGAGCGTTCCGTACTGTTCAACTGCCCTGGTTATTGACAGCGTAGCCTTAACCGCAAGAAACACAAAGATATAAAAACAAACACCGTTTATTTTTATCAGTCCACCACGAGTAATCCTCCCCTCTTAGCAGCCTCCTTATTGAACAGCTCGCAGTACTGCCATACGATGGATACTGCCAAGAAGATGTTCGTGCCAGAGCCTATCGTATCAAGAATATTGGAGAGCATTACAATAAATCCTATGACCAGGCCACCAAGAAACGCTGCCGTAGGGATGTACTCGCCCAACTTGTTCGCAAGATTACGTTCAGGCACGCCCTTGATTGTAACGCGCCTGTTTATGAGTGAGCGTGCGACATCGTTCTGGTTACTCTCTGTCATATCAATCCATGCGCGTGATAGGAACGCTGAGCTGAGGAGAACTATGCTGGTGTAGACCATAAAATAAAGAGGCTTTCGGAAAATGTCCATCAGTGAGTCGGGCGGGAACAGGAAGTAGCAGATGCCGCTGATCGGCACCATTTTGCCGTTTTTACGCATGGTCCACACGCCCAGAAGGCGTACGAGAAAGACATCGGGGAACTTCTGGTAAAGAAATCGGGACACCGTGGAAGCGTGCGAAATGATGTAATTCTGCACGATGATCGGCATCGTTGACGAGTACAGCAGCTTGATGGGGTAATTGCCCTGCTGTCCTTTAACCTGCAGAGACTCGGTGCGCAAATTCACGCGCACGCCGTGGACGTAAATAACAAGCGCAAAGATGAAGAGCGTTGAGGTGAGCGTCATCATATTGGGCAGATTCTCCCTGAAGAACGCCTCGTGCAGGGCGTACAGCTTGTTCTTGCGCACGAACAGCAGATGGAAGAGCGCGATGAGCGAGCCTTCAAATTCTATTCCGCGGGCCGTCGTGTGCATCTTCGGACTGAGCGCCTTCCACACGATGCTCTCGCACACGTTGGTCGCAATGAACAGGTTCACGCCAGAGCCTAGGCCGTACCCCTTCTGCAGCAGCTCGTCCAACAGAATGATGATAATGCCGGAGAAGAACAGCTGAATAACAAGCAGGAGAGACACTTGTATCCCGATATCACTGGTCGGCCCATAAAACCCCGTGCTCACCTGCACAATGCTCTGCCCAACCGTGAGCAGCACCGCAAGCAGCTTGCTGGCAGCGCTGTACAAGGTCTGGTCCTCCTTCACTTTGCTGTTCACCCGCACAATCTCTAGGCTGCTCAGCATCTGCATGATCATGCTGGACGTAACCACCGGCGATATTCCCAGATCCATCAATGTGCCCCTGTTACTCGCCATCATCATTCTCATCCAGTAAAACGGGTCAGCTGAGTTCGTGTTCAGAATGCCGAAGAGCGGAACCTGCGATGACACGAGATATATGAGCAGTGCAACGCCTGTCCACACGAATTTCTCTTGGAAGTTTATTTCTCGGCCGGGCAGCTGCACCTCCGGCAGAAACGGAACGAAAGGCTTGATCAGCGAAAGTGCTCGAAATGCCATGCATAAATATTTTTTTCTTTTTATAACCCATGTTCGAGTCCTTTGAAAAACTTTTTTTAATTAAATTGGTAATTTATGGGGAACGGGTGACAAGTATCGCACGTTGTAAGGATTGATAAGACGTTTTTTTGAAAGATCGTATAATTAATTTCCAACACTTCCCACACACCTAAACGATCTCTCCTGGATTGATAAGACATTTTTTTGAAAGATCGTATAATTAATTCCCAACACTTCCCATACACCTAAACGATCTCTCCTGGATTGATAAGACGTTGAACGTAATTTCTTTAAGAAATCACATAATTACACCATGAACCAAAGACAGGTGGTCATGGTCGGTCCAAGCGGACTAAAAAAGTGTGTTAAATTGGATGATATGTGGTGGGGTGATGATTAAACATACTTTTAAGAACAAATCGCATAATTACGCGTACATTAAATCGTACGTAGTGCTCGTGTAAATGTTAGAATAGGGAAAACACCTGTATTTACCAAATATTGCAGTGGTACTCGAATGACGTGACGTATCATTGAATCGTAGACACTTGT
>JH994035.1:134243-168881 GCA_000316135.1 Trachipleistophora hominis | reverse complement strand
CCGGCTAAAATCTTTAGGCTTGAAAATAATGGGGCGCGCCAGAAAGGTTTGTTTGATGCGTGAAGAAATGTGAGGTGTTAATTAAACGGACTTTCAAGCAAAAAAAATAGTAGAGATGGTTGTAAAACAGCTAGCTCAAAAAACTGAAATGAGGAATTCAATTTCATAAATCAAAGGCTAAACAGGCCATTGTAGGTGCTAATACATCAGGAAGAGCATGTTAAATAGGTATTGGGATGTGTGTTTAAAATTAATTAAATCTGTTTCTTCAAAAAAAGAGGAATTTAATTTAAGGGTTTAACCGTTAAAAGTGAAAATTGCAGCTAATTAATGAGGATATTAACGTTTTAAAATATAGATTGTTGGTCGCAGAGGACAATAAAATAGGTTTAATAACACCAAGGTGTTAAATGATATTAATATGTAAGAAACTTTTTAATACTGATATATTTTTTATTGCAACCGCTCATATTGCTTGTTTTGAGAATAAATAAATTTGTTACGCAGCATGTTCTACTTGACTTTATTTATAACAATGAGATAATCAAACTTGTTTAATACGTTTCTTTTATAAAATTATATGTTATATGACAAATTCAAAACATCTGTCACGGTTGGAGGACTTTATAGTTTCAGAAAAAAATATGTTTGTGATATTTGATCTAATAAAATCAAAAGATATGTTTTGCAAAACTGCAAACAGATGATAACATAATATCATTTTATTAGTTTGTAATGCTTGCTTATATCCATTCGTATTATGCCGTAACCTTAGACTCTCTTTGCCTATTTTTTTGATCGTTGTTGTCGTAATAAAAATTTTGATAAATTACAAAGATTTACTATTAAAATAAGTTATAAACACATTACAGTAAGATTTAAATCTACTTATTATAACTGTTCTGCGCATTCTTCATAAAGGTTTGTTAAATTAGTCTCTGAACTTCTCACACGCCTAAATAAACTCTTCTGACGTGTTGAGCACCTACCGTCGTCTTGTTGTCTTTTCGCTATTTGTAATCGTATTGAGATGATAAAATTTTAATTTAAAAAATTTTACAGGTAATTATTCATTTCTAAGATGAATGAATATAGAAGATACGTAAATTTTCAGCAACATAAAGGAAATAAATATGTGTATATTACGAGCTCACATGTTTTTTTGTTCTGATATTTCACATCTCGTTTATGTGTTTTCGTTTTATGGTATCTCCTTTCCTATCATTCTTTTTTTCAAAAAGAAATTTATTCTAATAATTTAGTACGCCTCAACTTATTTAAAAATCGGGTAGTTCATCCTCCACCTGATTCTTTCATTCTATTTATAGAAGAACACTTAAGATGCAGACTTAATTAATGTCATACAGGGGAATATTTGAAAACGTACGGTAACGTGACAAGGATATATAAACAGATATTATGTCTGACAATTGTTTTTTTGTTTTAGTATAAAGCATTTCAATTTTAACGCAGTCAGGAATAGTTAAGAATGATTTGACTGATCCTTGAAAAAAAGAAAAATTTTTGATTAACATAAAAATTATTGCTATCCGTTTCATTTATTTTGTAAAATTTAATATCACGTGTCTTGGGATGATATTTGTTCTTTCTTCAATTAAATAGTAACATACAAGCAAAGACGGATTATAAATTGAATAGAACTTTGAGATAACATTTAACGTCTCAATACACGATTATTAGGGAATGGAAATGAAAATTAAGGAGTAGAAATTCTGTATAATAAATATTCAAGCTCTTATTTCATTTGAAAAGCGTAAATTACCTGATTTCACGATAATAGTTTTCTTTTTATCCAAAAAAGAAAATATTTGATGAGGAGATGGTGATAGTTGAAACAGAATATATTGTTTGACTACAACATTAACTCTAGCTATACACTCATTTGAATGATAACTAAAGCGGTTGAGTAAAAATATCTTAGATATCTTGAAGATCATAATTAATAATGGTACTTAAAAATCAGAGTTTTCCTTTTATTGGTTGACTTTACTCATGATCTCTGAGGATATGAGCGGATAAACAGCGTTCAAGGCTTCCTGATATAAAAAACACATAGAATGCAGTAAATAAACAAATACACATCGAAGATAATCTAAGCTGTAACAAATATTCAAATAGATAAATGGTCAGATTGGAAAACAAGCTAATGTTTCCTTTGTCTCAGCATTAAGTGAAGTTTTATCGCGTTATCAACAACTAATAACTAGCTGTCTCGATGTGAAAAAATTAATTATTACCTCGCAAAAACAACGGAATCTTCCAAAAATTGATAACTAACATGTTATTTCATAATTAGCCAGAAATTTTGTACTAAAAATTAAAGCTGCTTCAACATCTTATACTGTATAAAATTTTAAATATGTACAAGTACAGCTCAAGGTAAAATATTGTTTGGCGTATTAGTTATTAAAAAATTTAGGAAACTTCTTATGAATATGATCACCATCAATTCTAATCATTTTTAATTATTAAACTACAAATTATAATACTAAACAACAAAATTTGCGGGTTATGACTTAAATATCGATTGAAGGAGTTATGAAAGAGAATTTGAAAACACGTATTGTACAGATTCACATTTTAAACAATACATATGCTGATGCGTTGGTTTATTTTACAAATATGAATAAACATTTTATCGAGTAGGTACTCAATAGTCTGAGCTGTCAGTTAAATTTGTTTTTATTAAAAATCAGTTTAATTATCTCCTTCATATTCACTATCTAATCAAACAAACTCTTCTGGTTCGCTGGAACCGACCATGACCACCGGTCTGTGGTTCATGAGTGTCAGTTAAAAAGAAGAAAATTTTTGTGTAATGATATATACATCGGCACATCGTTTATTAGGATACAGTCCTTTGTTCATCACAAATATGGCTAATTACGTGTTTATTTATAATTTAGAACATACTTATGAACTAGTTATAGTGGTGTTAATATATTTATGTAAAGTAACTTATCTCTGTCCTCTTTTAGAATTATTGATCTTTGTTGACGATTACTACAGTAAATGTGATTATCATTAATTATTGGAACGTTTGATCAAGTGACTAACACTTCCTATTGGTGTGTTAGAAATGACGTCATTTAATTAATCGGTAGACAAAATAGTACATATGTGATCGATCAAAAGGAATAATTATTGATCAACGCAATTGTAATAACGGATTGGTTGAATTTAAGTGAATAAAGGAATAGAAAATAGAATTTGATTTATTAATATATCTAAAAATAATTTATGGACTGTCAATAAAAAGAATTGTGCCAAATTGAGAAAAGATGTAAATAAATAGAAAACAGGTGCGAATCTACAATTGAGTTGCTTTTAGATGAATTTTTATTAATAGAGAAAAGTATAGGAGGAATATTTGAACTGTTAACCAATAGTACAATAATAATTATGTATCATGATATACCTACGAGAACAACTGGATGAATTTCTAGAAGGATACCAAAAATTTTGTGATTGAAATAATAAAACAAAGGGACAATACAATTATTCAGATATCACAATATGAATGTATGACGTTTATTTTGAATACTCTACTAAATAATGAATCAAAGAAACTATAGAAGTTAACTACGATGTATCAGATGTGAAATATCTTAATAGTATTATAAAACATGGATTGATAGCTTTACATTTGTTATTGTAACAGTGTTAACATTATTTGAATATTGTATGGGATAAAAATTACAATGGTGAAGTGTTTAAACACATATCACGTGTATCGTATTATAGACATTATAGTGGTGTTAAATTAAATTGTCAAATGAGTATTTGATCAATTACAAGCTTATTATACTATTTCGTAGTAAATATCATAATCATATATTTCTCATTATATTTCTTGTCGAGTTTGATAACTCAATATACAGCATTAAATAAACACTGAATTGTTTTATAACCACATTTAGGGTCAAAGTGAACAAAAATCAGCTATTCATTTTAAAGGTTAATTATTTCCTTAAAAGGAGCACAAAACAAATAATTTTTTGAATATTTCAAGAGATACGCGATTTATATGGTTAAACCTGTTTTTGAGAGCTAAAAAGCTGAAATAGAGGTAAATAAAAAACTTGGAAGCAATTTTTGACAACGAAATTACAGACTAATACAAAAGAACATCAATTTTCATTTTGAAACGATTATGTGCCAATATCAGCACTATCACTGCAGTTTTGGGTTATTTATAAATATTTATTGTTGTTGTGTCAAAATATTTTTTATAAAGCCTCAATTATAAATATAGAGGTATAACCATACACAATAAGATTAGTTGAAAGTATTACATCGTAGATAGACACAGCTGTCGCATTATGAGGATACGTTGCATCAAAACCGTGATAAATGATTATTACCATTTGTTTCATCCTCCTTTTCAAATGACAAGCATTTCATTTATTTAATAATTCCCAAAAGATGCCTTTATTACCCACAAACATTAAACCATTAAACAACGTATTAGTACCGTTAGACGGTCTTCCACTCATTTGTCACCAATATGTTTCGTCCATTCGTACGGCATATTATTTGTCTCCTTTCTCTATAAATCTGTTTCAAAATATTTTTGATAAAAATTTTGACTGTTTACAATCTTAAAGTATCTTATCCCCGTAATATAAAAAAATAAAAAAATGGTAAATACTGTATTAGACAAAGTCATAAGAATAAGAAAATTAATTAGAACTAACAAAGATGCAAAGATAAAAATGATTGAGGATTATGTTTACTTCAAAGGTGTGATGTTCAGGATGGAAAAAGAGATCGATGAGATCCTGATAAAGAAAAAGGAAGATTTGCAGCTAGAGGAACTGCGAAAAAAAAAGAGAAGAAGCAACAATGATAAAGCATTGGTTAGAAGATGCACAAAGATTGAGGCACTGGAGGATATCAATGAAATAAGAGGGCTGGAAAATGAGAGCGTGGTTACAGTTACAGATGGCGTGCTGAGAGTAAAACGCTCGGAATTTAGGAAAAAAGATGCTGTAAAGGTGAATATGCATGGCGAGAAGTTCAATGCTGTCCTGCTCTCTATTTCACCATCCGGTATTGTTGTAAAAGCAAAAAATGGCAAGAAGTACAAAATTATGATCCAGAGCATCAAAAAAGATGATGTTAGGTTCATTAAGTTAGAGAGGAGTAAATAAGACGAAAAATTTGTGATTAAAATATCATTAGTATTCTTTATTGTCAATATTTCCTAAAGAATATTGCTTATACAACATACTGACAGCCATTATACAAAGCCTATATTGCTTCTTTTTAACAACAGCAACTATTTTTATGGTTATTTAATGCCGGCGTAAATCTGCTATTATAGCATATATGTCTAGTTAACGATACAATGGCTGATTTAGCTGTATATTTGAATTATAGTCGTATAAACTCACAATAAAAATATTTTTTAATTAGTTGTTATGAAATCGTCACATTTGATGCCTCAAAAATACAAAATTAAAAAGTTTTTCATGGCGCCTAAGTACCAACCATAAAACGAGATTGGCTGTGAACCTTCGGTTATAAATTAGAAAAACAGAGGTAAATGCCGCACGTTGCCATTTATATTCGATTTGCTTATTTTAGAACAGTTTACGTGACCACCAAGTGAATACTTGGTTAAATAATTATTTGAATTAAATACTGTTTCATTGTGTGTTTTCTAACAATAAAAAACACCACCGAATCACGTCCTTCGCGCTGACACTTCTTTTTAGTGCGTGAGCGGCATGCATTCCGTAAAAAATGTCGATTTACCTAAATCGTACAACATCAGCTGTCACTCTATTATGAATTTAATAAGTGCTCATCTGACCGGCACTCCACATCATGTATTGTTCAAACATTCTTTTTAAGGTATTCTTAATAAATCTTCTTAAAAGAACGTACTAACACATTTATGTGCTTATGTTCTGAGTTAATAAAATTTGGGAAATGCCCACTATCTACGAATGTCTTGTTAAGATAAGCCACTATCATTTCAAATTTGACGTGATATAGAATAAACTAGACAGAAGATCGGAAATACAGAGAAAAAAAACTTTTTCATAGCAATAAATACTATATTGGCAAATTATAGGCAATCAATCAATATAACGCTAGAGTTTTGTTCACAATATCAGTATTAGGGTAAATGTTCATTTTAGTCCCTTTATGTTCTGAAGCGGCTTTCTTAAAGACATACCTGAAATGAGATATAACAAACGATTGGTTCTATTAAAATCCAATTACAATAGCACGAATTATGATTATTTTAACATTATACCATGTATTTATTTATAAACATATTCTTTTCACCTTTACACTTATATCCTGCCATATTGTATTTTTTAATTATAGTAGAGATTGCTATGGGGCACGAAAACAAGAAGTTCGAGGGATGCATTTAAAATAATTTATACAAAGCAGCAGTAACTCAAACCATTGATCGTAATTTTCCCACAATATTCTACAACTAATATTTTGTGTAAAAACATCATGTACATGCAGTAATTTGTTTATTCCCGTATTCCTATCATTATAAGACCAATGTTTCCGTTTTTAAGGCAATTTGCATGTTTTGGGAATCACCACCATTAATATTTTATTCGTGTATATTAGAAATTTCGAATGTTTGGACTAAATAGTAAAATAGATAGTTCCATTCATTTTACTATCATATAGTTGTTCGTGAATAATATTCTTAGAAAGGAATACTTGCAATACAATTTTTAAAAGGGCTGCTAAGAGATACTGTTTGAATCGAAACATGGCACGCATTAGTTTGTAAGGGAAAAAATAATTGTACTGCCACATTCTATAGGTATTGGTAATCTAACACCGAACAACCTATATGCACCATTCCTAATTTTGACATTAAATGGTGGAAAGGTCATAAAATTAATGTTAACTACCATATTAACTTTTAAATTGAGACTGTTTATTGAGTATCTATATCTGATGATCATCATAGAACTAAGCATAGAAAATTTTACTATTTTGGTTTCAAAGCTTTTTAGTAAAAAGGTAAATCAACCGCGACTGGCTCGTATATTCGCAAAATTTATCGTACTAGACATTTTTTAATATAATTTAGGTATTTTTAAGTTTCGTAGTGGTTATTTAAACACCTTTTAATAAACCATCCTGTTCATGAAGATAAAAGCAGAAAATTGTCAATAATTCAAGGAAATATATGAATATATATGATTATACAAGGAAATATAACGATTAGTATCATTATCCATGAATTAAGTGGCTGATAAACGTTAGCACTGGTTTTTTAGGCATTTACTACCTTTAGCTTAATTGTTTAGAACTATTAAAGAATATCAAACATTTTAACATTAAATTATTAACACTATACATTTAAATAAGGATATTATATTATTATATTGATGGAAACAACATAGTTATGTTTAATAAATGCATATAAAATTATAATCTTTATAATATACAACTATTACCTAGAAGGAAATATTTAAAATACAGAAACAGTTTTAATTAGTAACGGGATTACATAATTATATTTTAAACACAGCTACGAAGTTTCGTGAAACCCTGCTATTAATACTTTTTATAACCAAAACAGAATGAAGGTGATGGTCATAACATATTTTATGCCTGGTGTTAGTTATTATAAAAATAAAATTACCATTTAAATATTGTTGACTTTTTATTAAAATGTAAATAAGTAAATTGAACGGTATTCCTTGTTGAACCTACTCAGAAAACCTCTGTAGACACAAATCATCCTTTTAAGAACAAGGCTTGTGAATAAATAATTAATGACTAGACCATCCATAACCACCTTTTTTTTAAAAACGTCAGTTTAATTGTCATCCCATATCATCCAATCAAACTCACTTTTCTGGTCCGTTGAGACCGACCAGGACCACCAGCCTGTGATCTATGAAACTATTTTACTAAAAGTGATTATTTGACGAGAACTTATATTTGTTAATGAAAATAACCATAATAATGGCATAGGCTATCATATATAGTAATTTACTCGTTATTTATCCACTAAATTTTACAGAAATAAAGTATTTTTGCTAATCACAATCTCAATTCATTCGCTCTGATGTATATAACAAAATATACATTCGTTTTACCAACTACAGTTTATAACATCCTTTCACATGAAGGTCTTTTTTAACTACTATCTCACACATTCTATTCGTCAAATGCTGTAGCGACTATTAACAGTTTTATAATCTCGTAATATTCAATCTACCTGCATATCTTTCCATACTATTAAATGTTCTCAGACCATAAGTGTTTTTTAGCATGTCTGTATACCACCATAACAAATACTAACCATTTTATGTATCATTAAACATCCTCTATATAAGCAATCATTTATTATTTTGTTCAAATGATTTAAACTACCGCATTTCTCAAACATTTTCCTGCTATCATTTACACTATCACCAGCAAAAATATTTGCAATCGCGTTTTTCTTCTTTAAAAAATGAATTATAATTAATTGCAAAATCATACATCTAATGTATAACGTTAGGAACAAAATACGATCATTCTGAGGTTATGATGATGCAATAGCGAGCACCGGTGTAAACATAAAGACAATTAGTAGTTTAACATTCAAAATTATCTTTACAACGAAATGACATGTTTTGCGTGTGATAAAAAGAAGTAGCAGTGGCATTTACGATTGCTTTTTAATGGTTGTACCGGATACCGTATCGGATAGAACGTGTCGTACTAAGCAGGAAGTAGAAAAAGCTATTGATTGACATTATCGTGCGACTTATAGCTGTCAATAAAATGCTATTGTTCATGAACCAACGATCATTAAGGCCGCGGTCGGTGCTCAGTGCAACAGGAAACTTTTTTGATGTGTGAGATGTTAATTAAACGGACTTTCAAGCAAAAAAATGCTATTGTGTATAAAAACACACTAGATTGGACCAAAAGCGTTTAGATTAACGGTTAAACATAAGAATCGATTCTTTACATTGATTTAAACACACGTATTTCGTATGTAAAGGTGTTATTTAACTGACTGTATGACTTACATTTTCTAGAGTACTTCCCTCAACAATTTGTTTGTCGATTACTTTTGGCTTAACCATACGAACAGTTATTCTCGTTTTTACTACCGACAATCTCTATCTGAGAGTTGCTTGTGAGCTGATACAGAATTCGCTATCAGGAATAAACTGAGGTGTCACCCTGATCGTAAACAGAGAGGTAGTCGAAGCAGTAAATACACCCAACTGTTTATTATTTAGAAAAGAACGAGGAGTAGACAAGGGAAATAGCAAAAAATACAATTTAATTGCGCAGTTCGTATCACACCTGATACGAACCATGGCTATAAAATCACATTATAATAACATCTTTATTTAGAATGGACTATATAACCACACGATGGATAGTAATCCAGTCCCATTCTCATGAGCGTTCTTTTTCCGAACCCAGGATTTACAAACACTAACTCTCCGCCAAAGTTTTTGTATTCAGCATCGTAGGGGCCGTAGAAGATGGCGTGCATTTTTGAACTTGATTTTGTGCCGTTAGGCACACCGATAAATACAACGTTGCTTGACTCGAAAGACCCCTGCTTCAGGATATTTGCATTGTCACACGCAACTATTGACAGGTCATAATTTCCTTCCAGGCTGTCTTTTTTCTTCTGGCGTTCCTTTTTAGAAATAAAAAGCTGTCGTACAGTTTTGCAGTTCACAGGGCACAGCATGATCAGCTCAGGATAGTATCCCTGCGCCATGAGCAGCCGAGAGATATTAAACGCTACCTGTGCGTGCCAGTCGTCCTTTTGGATCACAATACTAATTTTCATACTGTGCGATTCTTTGGTGCCAAAGAAGTTGTTTTTAAAAAATTGATGGAATAGCACGCTGCGATACTCGCAGCCTCCTCTCGGCTTGGTCCATAGTTATCATACGCCTCTCCTATTATATTTTTTCTCTGCTCGCTCGTCATGTCCACGAAAAGCGATGCATACTTGTTCTTTTCCTCGAATAAATAATCACTCTTTTCGTGGCCATCCAAATATTCACCGGCCTCTACAATAGCAGGATCGTTCAGCTCCTTTGGATCGATATCGTTCAATTCTAAATTTTCTACGTGTGAGAAGAGGATCTGCGTAAGCGACTGCATATTCTTCTCCTGCACGTATATCAAGCCGTTATCAGTATCTATTCTCTTGAGTATGCCGGATATTAGTGATGAAGCCGTCTGCACCGTTATGTTGTGTTCTAGATATTCTTCCATACCACAGGGGGTAAAGAATTAGACAAAGGCAATAAAACGGGTCTTTGGCGGCGTTTCAAAATATGAGAACGAGAAAACGTGACTGCTTGGTAAGACGTAATACACCAGTTGGGTGAAGTGATGGTAAATAAACATACTTTAGTGAAAAAACAAGGATGTGGTACATTTGAAAAATATTATGAAGACTATCATGAACACGATTATGAACAATGATATTCGTAGATACACACGGATTGACGTACGTTTAAAGCTTTTGACACAACGACCTAACGATTGTCAATGAGAATGCCTTCACGTTTGTTACGTTTTGGCTGTGACGTGGAAGTTTAAAAATCTTTGCTGTGGGCTGTAATACAAATTTAAATATTTGGATGGCACTGTTAAAGGCACTTAGGGTTATTAACAGGAACTACAAGAATTTACTAAACTATCTCATAATATCACGCACCCGTTTGACAACATTCTCGGTGCTTGGCAGAGACAACTGTTCCAGGTTGAGTGCATACGGTGTGGGCACGTCTTCTGCATTTATCCGCTCTACAGGCATTTTTAACAAGCTGAACATTTTCTCGTGGATGTTGGCCGAGATCTCAGACGCAATACTGAAACACGGCCACGAATTATCAACAATTATGAGGCGCCTTGTTTTTTGAACACTTTCAACCAGCGTGGCGTAATCGATAGGTCGTATCGATATGAGATTTATCACCTCGACGCTTATTCCATCTTCTTCAAGTGCTTGGGCTGCCTCTAAACAAATACCAACCGTGAGAGAAATGCCTATCAACGTGATATCCTGGCCCTCCTTTTCCACTACAGCCTTAAATTCTTGAATGTATTCCTTGTCATCAAACGATTTACACCTTTCAAAGTGTTTCTTGTACAGCACCTCGTTTTCCAAAAATATCACAGGATTTTTATCACGTAATGCCCTTCGCAGACATCCGCGATGGTCTCGGGCGCTGTAGGGCGCTACTACTTTCAGGCCAGGTACAGCCCCGTAGTAGCAGCCAAAATCTTGTGTGTGCTGCGCGCCTACACCGTAATTAAACCCGTTCGGCCCCCTGAATACAATAGGCGTGCGCAATAGACCATTTGACATGTACAAGGATTTTGCACAGGTGTTAATTATGTGGTCAATGGATTGCAGGGCAAAGTTCCAGGTCATGTAATCAACCACAGGGTGTAGGCCGGCCTGTGCTGCGCCTGCTGCCAATCCTGTAAAGCCTATTTCACTGATCGGTGAATCAACGACCCGGTGTTCGCCATATTTTTTCTGAAGATTGAGTGTTGCTCCGTATGCACCGCCATGCACACCAACCTCCTCACCTATGATAAATATCTTTGGGTTATGTTCCATTTCTTCATCTAGTGCTATGTTTATTGCCTGTATTGGTGTTATTGTTTTGTTCATGTTTTATTTTCCTACGGTACAAATAAAGCCTCAAATTTAAAGGTAAATAAATTGCAGTGATTTATTAAAATTGCCAAGAAGACGGTTAAACAACAATTATACATCCGTTTTTAAAAAATTTGCATTTAACCATTCTATTATCTTATTTTATGATACTCTTTATTATAAACCAGAGGTAACGACGAAGCAAATTACTATTGATCAATTTACGTATATCGACCATAAATTACCTATTTCAATAAAGTTACATGGTTTTATACTTATATAAATACATTTTACGCTATAAAATTATCATATTGCCACACTATGAACAATATTCCACATTTTAGGTAATTATCGAATTTTCATACATAGAAATTGATATTATCTGTTGTTTTCACGCATTTTTTTCACCGAGACAATCATCTGATATCTAATAAATGAAAAAGAAATCCACAATCTATTTGTCTAATTTATTCTTCATACATAGTTTAAACGTGTTCTCTTTTCCTGCTGCGTGTTCACAGACGATTTAAACCTTCGTTTCCAAAAATTGACCAGCGTGTCTTTAATCGTCTTTTCAAATGTATTTTAATGTTAATTTACTACGATAATTCCGTTTTTCTAAAAAATTGAAATTCAACAATTAAATCTTCAAATTTGTTTTCCGCTCTGATTCTTGCCTTATCCACGTAGTACCATTATCTCATCAAAGCACATATTTGTTGTCCATTATTTTGCATCAAAAACATTTTTGTTTCTAGCTCAATATCTTTCAGTGTACATCTGCCATTTTTTAGTAATATTTTGATAGATAACATTATTAACCAACCAAGTTATAATAAATCTAATATATATTGTTGTGACAACGGCCACAGTAAATATTTATTAATCTATACCTCGAAATTTCTGACCAGCACGATAATAAACATCGAACACATTGATAAAGGTACTGGTTTTAATCTCAACGTACGTATTGTCGTAAATCTACTTTGTCAGTTTTTTACATCATATACTTTATAATATTTCTGAATCCTGTATATTGGTGTATCCATATCATTACATAGAGTTATTATTTGCATCTATTCAATTGTATTTTATTACTTTTAAATGGCACAACCAGATTCGTTCTAAGATTAAAGTTCGAACGTTTAAAAATAATTGATCAATGCCATATATAAGTAACACTTCGATAAAAATAATGTTTTATTAATTTATCGCAAATTAAATGTTAAATATGGAACGGTTGCCGTTTGATTTAGCGCCAAAAAACAAATTCTTGTAACATTGACTCGATTTAGAAAAATTGTTATAAATTTTTACAAATCTTTTTTTAGAGAATAACTATTAAGAAATGTGGAAAAGGATGATTTTGCGGTATAGACATTCCAAAATTTAAAGTTGTCACAAACGAACTACGATTACTTACGATTTTATAACCCAATGGATAGTTATCTATTACAAAAGAGTGTTTTTTATTATTTTAACTCATACTAAATACTGCAAAGAAGATGAAAACACTTTGCATAACTTATTATAACGAGTTATAAGTCTAAGATCTTTGTTTCACATACAGAAAACTCACAAAATGTTTCTTCTAAAGTTATTCCAAAGATCAATGATAAAAAATGATTCTACAGAATGATAAAATTTAATTAAATTCAATACAATGGCTCAATAAAGGATAGTAATAAAATTTTCGTAAAAACTCATAAGTTACAATCACCAGAACGTTGTACATACACATTTACGATGTGAATATTAATGGACTATGAATTTTTTGAATCAGAAATGCAATCAAATAGCGCTGCATACAAAAATTTTAAAGTTGATGGTAAATCTATCACTAAATACAGTATAATATAGAGATAATCACCTATCGACAAACTGTTTTGCACATTAAACTAATATTTAAAGCGCTTTAAAAGATAAGAACTACATTCTGCTGAACGGGTGGTAATGAATAGCAAGTACGAAGTCCGTGGATATCTGTGGTTTATAAATTTTATAGGTATCAATCAGACCGTAGTTCGTGGATGGAGATTGTAATTCCAGCGTATATATGGAATAATAAATATCTATATCAACAATCACGTAGTATTTTATTCGTAACATTGCATACAAATTGGCAATCTTTACAATATTTGTGTTAAAACATAAATGTACAATTTCAGTTCATAATCGTCCGTTTCATTATAGTTCACAAAACTGATAGATTAAAATGTTATTTATTTTTCTATTGTATGATTTCATTTGAATAGATCAGGAAGTAGGACAAAGAAAAAAAATAATTATTTTTTCATTAATTTATTTTAATCATTTGATCAATGTTGATACGTGTAAATAACACAATTCTCTGTTTCACTAATACCATAATCAACATCTTTGCTACTGATTATCGTAATTTATTGGAAATTAGTTATGTACGGACATGAACCGCTTTGATAAATCATAAATACGTATATAAATATACATATAATTAGTCCAAAAATATAAAATCAATCAGATTAAATCAAATTATATCGGCAATTAAATGCAAATCCGAACATATCCCCGATGAGCACATTTCCAATCGTTCCACTTCCAAAAAACGAGTTCGTGTACAAAAACTTCCATACAAGAAGTATCAATGTGTTCTTTTTGAATCTACTGCTGGAAATAATCGCATACGGCATCTGCTCATTTTTTATCCTGAGCATCGACCACAAAAGGATAACACTTTCATTTTCCTTTTCGCTGGTTATAGGAAACTTGTTCCTCATAGATTCTATTCTACTCAAGAACGTGTATCAGATGTATATGTACTCATTTTTCTACATATATACGCTCTCACTGATGGTATACTTTATGTTTGATGTCATAAACACGCCGTTAAGTATAGGATTTGGAATTGCAGTGATACTTCTGTTTATATTCCGAGGATCTATCATTGTTTATAAAGCAAAAGGATTTATACACGAATTTTCGTGGTACTACTACAAAAAAATCGGTTGCGAACCGATGATAAACAGTAAGTAATATATTATAATTAGAAACCAATAAGGTAAGTCATTTTTTTAATTAAGATAAGACAGCAACTGGTAGTTATTTTTAAACTATACGTCCTTTTCTCGATAATTCAGATTTTTACTGAAAACGAGGACTCGTTACTGCAAAGCGTGTGCGTGGCCATACAGGTCGTATGCAAATTAATATTCTATTTTGTTTTTAATATAAATAGACATACAGAAAACCACAGAGCTAGGTCATTTCTGTATGTTGTCCTTGTCATAGATATGCTTGCTGATATTAACTGCACGATCGAGGATGTAAAATTTAATCGATCAGAATTAGTGTAAGTCAACGTTTCTAATTTAGATTTCAATTAATAACAGATGGTTTCAAACTTATAGTAATGTTGATGCTCATGTTGTACATGATAAAAGATCAGATGAAATTTGGAATTGGACTGAAAAGGGTTATGGAAAGTAGGCATTGAGAAAGGGACGAATAAAGAGGTTTGGAAAATGTAAGACTACGCTTATACGCGATATTTTTTACACTAAACGATTGCTTATTCTTTCTTGTGTGTAGTTACATATCATTTCAGATTTGAATAACGATCTGATTCATTGCAACCAATCTATTTATAAGGTCATGAATCAAAGACTACACAGGCCATGGTAAGTGTTAACACACTGGGAAGAGCATGTTAAGTAAGTTTTGGGTGAAATGTGGAATTATTAATTAAATATGTTTCTTCCAAAAATTTATTTATGAGGTTGACAGTTATACACCCTAAACAATTTTTGACAGAGAATCAACGAGTTACTATTGAATATTCGCTCATCTGTCGGTGACAACCAAAAAGTACCCACCGATAAGTTTTTTATTGCCAACCGTCGACCGATCTGGTGTTGACTTCCACTATTTAAACGTATAAATAAACACACTCCTTATGTTGCAACCCGTGTTGGCCGATTATTAGATGCTGCAATGTGTTCTGATAAAATTGTTATATTAAATACGATTGTCCAGTTATTATTCGTTTAATTAACATCAAATAGGGAAGTTATATTTCACATCCAACAACGGTACCGATCAAAAAAGAGTTCTCATTTGCTGGCTTGAAAGGTTTTTAGCTAATATCAACTGAATTATTGTGTTTATTTAAATATAACAGAATTTGAATTATCACCAATGTTAATAAACAAATTTGCAAGCTGATTGGTGAGTTTACCAAAAAATAAAAAATTTATCTTATACTATTCATGTAACTTCGTTTATAAAACAGAATGCTAGAGGATGTGCTTCGGATATAATTTAATTTTTCGCTATTTTAAACTTTCTCTTTGTTTTAATTGCTTCTATACTATTTTTACTCCTCAGCAGATGTCAAAAATTAATTCACGATCAGAATCAGTTCTTTTCTACCAATACCGGTTGTATAAAAAGACTAAAAGCACCTTCAAATACGAAAACAGCAAGAAATGTCTCATGTCTTGTTTTTCAGTACCAAAATTATTATCCCCTCATTCCAACATTACATAAATTATCCTTTTTAAGTAACACTTAGTAAAAAGCAGAATAAAATTTTTATTTTTTTACAAGCTGACCGATCAACTACAGGCTCTCCTTTATCAACATTTATCCTGAAAACAAACGAAAATTTATTTATTATTACATAATTCATATCTTAACGTACCCAGCAGTTGTTTGCGGTCGATATTCAGGAAATATTATTTTGGTGTAGAATTGCTTTTTTACCCATGCCAGAAACGAAAATTACTTATAAATGGCTTTACCAATGTAGAAGTTGAAGCCAAACACGACTAATTTTTAATGAAAGCTCATCAATCCAAAGTCATGTTCTGTAAAGGGAATAGTGTAGATAATAAATAGAGAACAATAATTATTACGCTGTTATAATCCTATAACATCTTATAACTTTTAATATTTGTAAAAAGTATGGGCCATAGCGCCAACCAAGAATAATAAATAAACAGTCATTCCCTAACATTTTTATTTTCCATCGTGACACAGACATCGATAAGAATGTTCTCGTATCAAAGAAAAAAGGCGAATTGTAAAAAAAAAGAACCAGAAAAACAGTTGTAGGAGATATTCGCAGTTTATTTACGGTTCAAATGATTAAAAACAGTTATAAATTATTATTTAGACGTGTATAACAAAGTATTGTTCCCTTTTGATAAAAACGGGTACTTAATTATTTCGGTAAATGAGTTAAATAGCAGAATGTATTAGAAATTCTCTAAACCTGCACACAACGATAATAAATGCTTTAAAATTCTATTATTATCCTGAATATGCCCACAATAACGTATGAAAATAACACATGATAAGCACGTATTATCGAGTGTTATAACTACGCGTATCATGATGATAATATACATTATGTACATAATTACGCGTATAACTCACGTATAGTACATCACATGTGATATAACGAATACTTTTTGGCAAATTTCACAAAAACAGCTTTTTTACCGGTAATATTAGCACGGATGAGAAAGAACACGTCGTACTAAGACAATACATACTCTCTCATCAGCGTATTCTTACTCGTTTAATAAAAAGGCAGCTATTGCGACAAATACCAATGAACTGCGTCTCGAACAAGAACCATTTCATTTTTTATCCTCTCATACAAGAACAAACGTAAACAAAAAGCAAAAACGTAATATCTTAAGAAATTTTTGTCTCTTTCCTCGTGAGGCAAGAAATATCAACTATATTAATAAAATTATTTTTTTATCCTCCTCAACACGGGAGTAAAAGGATGAACAAAAGGAGGAAAGCTACGATTGAAATGAAGCGCTCAAAAATACTCAAAGAGTTGGTAAACATAGTAGAAAAGGAGAAAATAGATGTAATGCAGAAAAAGGCGCTTGTATACGAGATAGAGCTGTACAAGCAAAAAAATAATGATTTATACGAGAAATACAAGGAGTTGAAGAATGAGAACGAGCTGTTTTACGGAGTGATTGCATATTTGTTAAAAAGCGGAGAAACAGAATTTGTGAGCTCAGAGTTTGTAGATGAACAGGATGCCTTTTACAAGAGAATGATTGATTATATCGTGCGATACAAGTCGTTGAGGAATAAGAAGAGCCATTCTCATAAGAAGAACGCGGCCGGTGCTGAGAATGACGAGAATGAGTGTCTAGACCAGCACAACGATCAGATTAAGAAGATAATCGAGCAAATGGAAGAGTCCGTTCTTTTAAAATACAAGGAATACGTGGAGGAAAAGGATGACATAATTTACCATCTCAAAAGAAAAGTGCTTGATTTGAATTCATCACTGGCCAACTGCGGAGAAACAGCCCCTCAGAAGGCTGTGGACAAGGTAGAAAAGGACGTAAATGTTGATGAACTGATGGAGGCGGTAGAAGCAAGCAAATCTGAAAAAATGGGGGAGCTGTACAAAGAGATAGAGGAGTTGAAGAAGAAATTGCTAGAAAATGCTAAAGTAACGGGTGAGGGGGAGGATCTCTCCAAGAAGAAAATTAAAGATTTAGAGGACGTGTTAAAGCAGGTAGAGGAGAGAAATTGTGAGTTGTTAAGAGATGCCCAAAAGAATGCGGTTGATTTTAAAGAGGCTCTCGATAAAATGGAAAAAGAGCGGGACAGCTACGTAAAAGATCTGAAGCAGAAGTTAGAAAGTGCAAACGAGGTAAATGGGCTCTTGAAAGAAGAAATAGGAGATTTAGAGGCTGAGTTGGACGTGTTGAAGAATAAAATGCTGGATGAGGATGCACGGTCTGGAGAAGAGCTGAAGTTACGCAAGGAGCTGAATGCCTATAAGAACCTGAAAGACGTGGTCGAACTGGAAAAAAGAGAAAATCACAGAGAAAAAGAAAGGCTGGCAGAAGACAGAGAGTCGTTTGAGCAGCTGAAGAACAGGCTGAACTACGAGGTGAAATGCCTAAGGATAGAGTTGGAGGGGAGGAACAACGCAGCCTCCTACCACAAGAAAAATTATTTGAAAACGAATGCTGAGCTTCTATACGTAACGGAAAGAGTGCAGAGCTTAGAGAAGAACGAGATTGTGCTGAGAGAGGATATCAAGCATGCACAGGAACAGCAAGTGAGACTAGAATCGAAGCTTCGGATGCTTAGCGACGATATTTCAAATTATAGGACGGTGTTTAAGGCCCTCGCAGGCACCTCATCTCCCGAGTTAATTGAGAGCCTTGACAAGTATAGGAAGCTGCTGCGCTGCTCTACATGTGACAAGAACTACAAGGACACTGTCATTGTGAAGTGCATGCATGTGCTGTGCAGAGAATGCGTTGATGGCCGGCTGAAGATGAGAAGTAGGAAATGTCCGATCTGTGGTGAAGGATTCAGCGCTACTGATGTTAAAAGAATATTTTTATAGGAAAGGTAGATTTAAGAAATAAGACGGGCACATCTACGTAGACATGGCCACAAATATAAATCAGAAAGTAAAATACTGCGCTAAATGGTTATTTTTCAGCATTTTGCTGTGAATGCTACGAAAGGCACGCATGTCTTCTTTTCAGCGTGGCTGACATCGCAGTAATTTGTCCTGTTGTACATCAAAATCGCTTGACAAGCCTTTGCTGCCTATAAGAACGTATTCTGGTGGTTTTATTCCTTCAGAGTTGTTGAGTGTAAGAAACGTTTGATTATTGTGGGCCGGTCATCACGAATCATCAGTCGTGTTCACCACAAATTCTGTGATTCTAAATAAATTCATTGCATTCTTTGTCTATCGCGATAACGCCAAGTACGTCCACCTAAGAAGGAAAAGTACTTTAAAGAAATAGAACGGGTAGCAGGTTATGTACTCGATAGTTTCTGTCTATTTATATTAAACGTACTTTCAAAAGGAGTTATGGACTGAATATCAATAGCTATGACCGGCCCAGCAGTCTAAAGAGTGTATACAAGATTTTAAGCCGTAGTAGTGTGAAAGTGTGATAAATAATTTTAATTTCAAAAATAACAAAATTTTAAGATATAAAGCGGTAAATGAACGCTTTAGATAAAAACGATCCATGAACCAAAGGCCGGTGGCCATGGTCAGGCCCAGCGGACCAGAAGAGAGTGTTTGATTAGGTAGTGTGTATGAAGAAGATAATTAAACCAATTTTAATAAAAAAACGATTACTCATGGTGGAAACAGCAGCAATACTCGTCTATCGTTAAAAAACGACCATTTCGTACCAACTAAATAAATCATTGTTAAAGAATGTCAATCCATCATAGCTCAGTAGCAGAGTAATAATACAAAGGATAAATATCCTACATCAACCACAATCGCAGCTCCCCGTTGGCATAGAAGAAATATATTCTTTATTTTTGTATTACCACGATTTTAATTCATTTTAATACGATTGTACCATCCGCCCTGTATTTGAATACGTCCGCAAAACGATTACAGTTCGTATTGCTTTCCCTTCCATTCACGTAAACGTACGGAACCATCTAAAATATTAATGCCGGGTATAACAGCGTGGCCATCATTTTCCCAGAGACAAACAAAAAATAACTAAACACGACGCTATTCGTAACATCACACACGAGTAAAAGCGTAGAATTCATAAAATAAAGGACGGGAAGAGCTACACTACTGTCAAATTCACTGTAATAATGGGTGGCTGTCATTAACAATGCCACGCCGGCCAGAAGAAACTGTATGTAGAAAGACATTCGCATGTTTCGTGCTCTAATGATACGCTCGATACTCTTACCACCGTTTATTTTGTAGAACAAGAGATACACAAAGAGAAAGACATCGAGAAACGTGTCTAGCAGAAGCTTTTCGAAGAATAGCAGCAGATTCTGCCGGAAGCACAGGTAGGAAATAGCAATGTATGTACTTCGTACCGGAAACATGAGGAGTGTCGCGTACAAGAGGAACCATATCACCATCGCTACCGTAATCAACATATTTTCTTGCAGACTAACAAAAAAGTTTTGGCAATCCTGGCGTATTTTAACTAGATAAAAATAAATTATAATCGCGACAAGCACGATTTTAGGTATTCCTGTCAGAGGATTCTCTAGGCTCATCAAGTATTCCTCAAACAACATTACCTCCGTTTGTTTGGTAAAAAAAGAACGTACTAGCATTGTTAGACAGCATTGCAGGACTATAATTATTAAGAAAATAAAATCTCGTTCAATCTTCACACTTTGCATTCGGCGGGACGGTTCTGTTTTTGCTGATGAATAGGGGCTAGGGCTGAAATTTAGAATCAAGGGATACAGGCTGGAAATGTCAGTCCTAAAGATTTTTGTTGTTCTAACTGTCGTTGCTTACCGCAGGGAATTTAAATTTATTAAATTTTGATTTTATAACTATTTGTAAAGTAGTACGGGCGGGATAGAATTTGAAATTAGAAACCATTTTAAGAAGCAAAAATATTTAATTATGATTTAAATGGCGTTTTTGTATCGTATTCTACTAATTTTAGAGTTCTAGCGGTACAAGTTTGTTACTAATATCTACGTCGTACATTAACTAGATCTGTAAGTGCCAGAGGAATTTGTTTAGGTAGGTAGAAAGTTTAGAATTATGGTTGAACAGACTTTGAAAAACACACCAACAATGTTGTTAAGTAAATTAATCACTGTATGTCGTATTGTATGTTCTCTGTTATAAACGAACTGTACTTTTGTATCATTTGAAAACATAACCTCCCTCAAAAGACTATAAATGGTTATTAAAATGATAATTAAATACGCTTCAAACAAGTGATGATTAAAGTGATTTATCCTTTGTTAGTTTCTAATACATCTTGGCAATACCTTATTAATGTATCATTAGCAATTTGTAATCAATACAATATTTTTGGTGGCCGTACAAAAACGTGTTCAAATTTATGGTTATCTTCTACATTCACAAACAATCCGTTATCTCTCATAATTTGGTTATTCATAACTTGGTTAACCATAACATGTACATAGAATACAGATTTTGTTTGGAGGTAAAACTATGATTCTCTCGACAAAGTTTATTTATTACTAGTTTATTATATTTGGTCTTAAATTTACAGCTCTCTGAATTCTTAGTTCTAACGTTCGTTTTTGTTTTAATTTATGTAGCAAATAAAACCTGTGCTAGTATAGCACGGCTATCAATCAAAAATGGCTTGAATCAAGTAAAATAGTATTTTTATGTAATAAATACAACCTTTACAGTGTAATATAATCTTTATGGTTTGTTTTTGGATAAGGATAAACAGTTAACGCTGTGTAAAAAGTGGGAAATAGAGCAATAATTGAATAATGAAGTATTTTAGCCTTGTTTAAATGTAAATAACCATACAATTGTCTCAACTTTATCTAAAGTATCTTTTAAATAATAAAAGATTCTGCTAGCGGTAAGAAAGCTATAAAGGAAAGATTAAAAAAATGATAATATAACCTACAAACAACAACACATAGCTTCAAATAATACTAGATATGAAGGCCTTTCGATACTTAATTTCGTTAATCACGATAATTTTTTGTTTCCAATACCAATTTCTTTATACTCATTTGCACCAATCCATATTAGTATATCATCTACACATCGGGCCTGGTTCTCAGTAATACTTTTAAATATATGACAGTAGTTTACTGACACTGTATTCATTTAAATATAAGGATATGGTACATCTATCAGCTGATCCGGTAAAGGATGCCACAGTGCTATAACACATATGTCTTAAGGAAAAAATAAACACAACGCTGTATTCTAAAGTCTATGAAAAATACAATCCACAACTTAAAACAATTAAAGACTATTTCAAAAAAAATACGTACTCTTTATAATAACATCCAATTACATAAGAATTCTCCTCCAATAGTAATTTTTATTAAAGTCATTACTTCCTCATGTAAAACATTAAATGAAATATCCCCTTCAAATAACAACTTAGCACAAATAAACTGCCCTTGGATGTACGTGCGGCGACCCGGCTTATGTTCCATACGAATACGGAATAAGGAGAACATAGCGGAGGAAATACATGAAAAAACAGGTATACCACCTGAAAAACAGTTTATACATGTTACTAAACGAGGACCGGTGCTTCTTCTAGCTACTAACAAGAAAATCGGCGTGGAGAAAAAGGATGATTCTGAAAATGATGAGCGTAAGGCAGAAATCCTCAAAATGACAAAAATATTTGAAGATTATATGGATGATGATGATGATGATGATATTACGGACTTAGAAATTACTTTAAAGAAAGAACATGTCAAGGATATTACGAGAAATATACTAAATGATTAGAGTGTGAAACAGCAAAAGAAGCAATTATTCGGAAAGGATTTCTACTGTTTTATGATAAATTGGGTGATATAACGTTTATATAACGGAAGTTTAAATAGGTGCGTGTTTATTAATACACTCGTTAGTCTTTATCACTTCTTATCCATTCGTTCTGTCTAGCGTTTTTCAACAGGGTCAGATCTTTTTGTCTAAACGTCAATTTAATTATCAAGCCATTCAGCAAAAAACACTCCTTGTGCACGGAGTGCGGTTGTAATTTCAATGATTGCTGATTCACCGAATGATGAGGATTATAAAATTAATCATACCAGCCGGATTAAAGTTTTCCAAATATCCTCGGTCAAAGATTGCGGTGAATTTAAGAACGTAGTAATTACACAACAATCTGTAGCTTTCCTTCTTATAAAAACTTTAAATACAACATTTTGACTTTTTTTAACAGATCAATCAGCTCGCAAGTTGTCTTTTTATTAACATTGAAATGATTCTGAGATCTTTCGTTGGTTAAAGTGGTGTATTATTGATCTAAACGACTGCTTGTTGGCGAAAATTGCTGAAAAATGATACTCGATGCTTACTATATTGAACAAAAATTCACATATAACAATAGTTAACGAATTTTCATGTTTACTCGTTTAAATATTTCACAATTGAACACAAGAAAGTGTTTACATCATTCATTCACTCATAATAATAAAAAGACAACTTGCAAGATGATTGGTCAGTTCTAGAAGAAAATCAAAAAATATTATTTCATGTTTTAGCAGTAAATAAAAAGTTATATGTTGTTATGAAATTCCCATGTCGCGAAACTCACTCAGCAGTCATTTACGATCGATGTTTGAATTAATTGTTGATGTCGGTAGAAAATCTATTTTTTACTCCCTAAAGATAAATATGAATGGTGCTGAAATGTTAAATTAAACAAAGTTAAGAATAAAGGAAAACAATTTCCATTGTAGGCATACTAATTTAAATCTCTGTTTTATAAACAGAATAGCGCAGCTAGTAGTTTAAATAAAATCTCATCTCCAATGAATAAATCTAAAGGAAAACGATGAGCGAAACCTTCCTTTGCCGAATTTAAAAGATCTATTCAAAAATTAGGATGTATGAAATGCTCACACTAACGCAAAAATATTATATTAAGGTATGCAATGGAATTATAACATTCATCTACAGTAAAACAAATTTAAAATATTTTCTAAATAACCTAATACAACAGTTTTTTAGAAAATTACATTTAATTGAACATGAACAGCAAGAACTTCTAATAAGCATATAAAATGCATCACAAGATCTTATTTCTTCTTACATACACCAAAAATATCACTTGCATTCACTTCATCACCATCCGCAGCGCTATTTCCGATAACATACCTGCTAGCAATACTATCTCCCACTTTTTTCGTACCAGCCTTCCTAGTAACTGGGCAAGGCAGCGGCACGTTCTTCTCTGGTACGGCCGCATCTTTCTTAGAATCAACCTTTTCTGCTTTAGTAGCCTGTGCCTTGGTATTTACCCATCGTTTAGTCTGAGGATCATACTTAAAGTCACATTCTACATTACATTTTACCTTGTACCGCTTTTCTTTACGTTTAAATAGGTTCAAGAGACTAAACCCCCAGCCTTTCTCCTCCTTCTTCGCAATGATTACATCACTTTCATCATCTTTATCACGATCAATCACAGATTTAGGCAATGACTGGTCATCGTACGACGTGTCCGGTACGAGCAACGGCTCAGATACGAAGAAATCGGCAAAACTCGAGGCATAATCAGGAACTGCCTTCTCTTCCGTCCGTTCCATATTCTCCTTCGCAAGTTTTATATGCTTCTCAAACAGCGCCTCTTTAGCCAACAGCGTATTACTTTCGCTACCATCCTTAATTTGATGGTCCATTTTTCTCTTAGCACTTAAATTTTCATCACTGTGCGATTTACTCTCAGCAACCGTTTTGTTTTGTTCATTCTCGTCTCTCTTACTTAGTTCCTTTGGCGCCTCGTTCTCCATGAAGGTGCTATCGATGCCTATAATTTTACTAATACCTTTCTCAACGTAGTTCTTCCATCCCCATCCACCGCTCGTCACAGGCACTTCTTTATCAGTTACCATGAAATACTCTTCATAATACGCCTTCAAATCCTCTACGTCTTTTATTTTCAAGTAGTTCATAATTCTCATAAATTCGTAATTGGTAAGCAATACGTCTTTATACCTGTGGAAGAAGCTTTTCCTGAATTTAAGATACAGAAGCACCAACACATAGAACTGTTCGCCTCTTGCTTTCTTGATCTTCAGAAGATTTTCCATGTCGTGATCGTTTACATTTTTCTTTTCAAGCAGCAGCGATAAAACCTCGGCCCAACGGCCATCATCACGTGGATACGGTTCAGTGTGATAGGGGCGTACGTTCTCAGCAGTGCTGCAAAAAAAGCAATGGAAAAGCGGATCAACGAAATTTTGAAGATAAGCATCAACTGCGGCTTGCTCTGCTTCTCGGTTGTCCTTGGACAGCAAGAAGGCCATTGCATAGTCTTTTTGTTCTATACACCTCATGGTAGCGGCCAATTTATCCTTGAAAGACAGTATCATAGTTTCGTTCAGACCCGGATCGTTCGACATTCTCACACCGGTCCTTTTGAAGGATCCAACGTCAAGCAACAGCGCGTAAATATTGTGACGAACTGTCGTATTTGTGGCTTTTTGCTTAATTTCAGCCTTTGTAATCGCATCAACACGCTGGTTGCTCTTTATCTTGTAAAATCTCTCAACGTATTTCACATTTTCTATTTTTTCGTTCACAGCGTTCACCCGGCATTGCTTTACGGTGGTTATCACGAGCAATTTGTTCTTCAAAAACGCTAATTTAACGCCTTTTTTGTGGGGACTGAACGAAATGTTGACTTTGGGCACAAAATTGCTGCGTGGTTTATTCTTGATAGCGGGTATGAAAGGATTTACGGGCTTATCCATTTCAGAATGTAATATTTTGCTATTATCAGCGTTCTTAAGTCGTTCAATTGTGTCTTCTACTCTGATCCTATCCTCAATGGTTCTCTGCTTCCTGATCAAGTCCTCCAGGGCCTTTTCTTCTGGTGGTGCATTCTTATCTGCTATTTTAGAAAATACATCGTTCACCATTCTACTTCTGAATGCCTCTGCACTCGTATGCATGCCACGCTCGTACACACGTGCGAAAGAATCGTTAATTTGATCGGATTCTACCGTCTTATCTTCATTAGAAACGCTGACTCTCTTCAAATCTTGTGACTGGTCCGCAAAAATCGTTGCTTTCTTGTTGGCATTGCTCATTTCCTCCGCCATAAAGCCTTCTGCAGTGCCCTGAATATGCAATTTCTCAAAAGTATACGCCAATTCGTCGTCCTCCTCACTCCAAAGATCGTTCGGCACCTCATCAATTATTTCATTATTCGTTATCACCTTTTTAGACTCTCCTTTAGCGTTATAAAACGAGGCTTCCTTAAAAACATGGTCTTTCATTTTATCCTCGCTGTTTAGTGGTGTCTCTAGTCCTGCATGATCCTCTGCTTGATCAAAAGAGATTTGCTCATCGTCTATCCTGCTATCTAACTGCTCATCTTTTTTTAAAGATTCTCGTTGCTTATAGACCAACTGCCAATCATCATCCTGATGTTCTCTACTATTTGATTCTTCAGGCTCTGCCTGTTGTTCAATTATTTCGTCTTCCTCAACCTTCTGATCATCTACCGCTACAACAGATTGCCTGTAACTCTTCTCTTCCGAATTTTGATCACTGTTCTCTACTTTTTCATCTTTACTCATAGAAACGAAGAAATCTGAGCCTTCGTTTTCATAGCCCTCAAACAATTCATCAGGAATATCCGGGGGATTAAAATCCTCATCATCCTCTATGAACCTATCAAAACCAATCATAGCAGCTGCTGATGATGCTTCACGTACTTTTTTAGGTAAACATTCCTCCTTTTGATGGCACATCATGAACATCTTGGCCTGTTAATATTTCCTCTGTTTCTTCTTGCTCAAGCTCCTCATGATGACCGCTAGTTGTTAAACCTTGGTCCCTCCTTGCTTCCAATACCTCTTCAGTATTCATTTTGCATTCCATTTCCACACTGCTGCCATGCTCTTTATCGTCCAGTTCATTTAGATCACCGCTGTTAATATTACTGTCTTCAACATCATCTTCTACATCCGTTAGAACGTTCTCATGTTCGTTCTCGATATCATTTGTATTGTTCGCTCCTAGTACATCCTCATTTTCATCTCCTTCCGTTGTAACATGTTCCAGCTCATCTTCATGTTCCTTTTACTCTCGTTTTGCTGTACCTCAGTATTCCCATGTGTAACGTTTTCATGTTCCTTCCTCACATATTCCTCTGTTTCACATTCTTTATCAGATTTGCCGCAAAGCCTATTCTCTACCTCCTCGATAATATTTTTGCTACGCTCATCTCTTACAATATCATCGATAAAGATCTTCTTGTTGTAATTCGGTACCCCTGGATCAATAATATTCACATTTCTTACCACATCATGATCAACATCACCGTTGATTGCTGCTATAAGCTCTTTAAAATCAAAAGAAACGCTTTCGTTGTCTTGCTCAGCAATTCCCTGGTCCTTCAAACTTACGTTGTCAACTAACTCTGTATCATCAACGGTATCACGCGGTTCATCATTTTCCTCCTTATAACTGTTGTTTGAAATCTCCTTATCGTCATCCACATCTTCTTTCTCACCCGATACATCGTTCTTGTCCGCTTTCCCTTCGTTATGAAAAAACTCTTTTTGTTCTTCCACCACTTCTGTACCGTCCTCCATATCCTTATCATCATTATCATTGGCAGTTACGGCATTTTCCTGCTTTTTCTCATTCAATTCCTTCTCTTTTACCATTTCACACGAGTTTAGCTCTTCTTTTTTCTCGTCTTTTTCTTTTGGCGTTGTATTAACCAAATTTTCCATTTTCTTGGGGTCCTCTGGACAAGGTCCCATTAATAAACATTCCTGGTCCGAGGGCACACCGTGGCTTTTTTTAGCAACTTCCGTATTAATAGGATCATTTATATGATACGATATTTCCGGTGTAGAATGCATTTCAATCATATTGTTGTCCTCCGAATCGTTTCTTTCGTGCTCGTTGTATCTTTTTGTATCGCTTTTATAATATTCTATTTCGTTGTCACTTGCACATTTTTCGTTATTTCTGTCGTCTACGTCCTCGTTCTTGTCTGTT
This sequence comes from Trachipleistophora hominis, assembly GCA_000316135.1. Classification (NCBI taxonomy): domain Eukaryota; kingdom Fungi; phylum Microsporidia; family Pleistophoridae; genus Trachipleistophora; species Trachipleistophora hominis. The sequence continues at coordinate 140,730 of JH994035.1, read as the reverse complement.
TTTTCACTCTCGTAGCCACCCTCGATACGACTCAGCGAGTCTGTTGTACCAGCCAGCTCTTCAGTATTTTTGCTTTGTGATGGTCCGTCTATCTCATTTTCAGCCGATTCCAAATCGCTGCTGTCTATAATACACGTCTCTAGAATGTTGTCTTCCGATGAACTTGTACTTTCCATTTGTTTATTTTTATTTGTATTTCTTTTATATCTCCATGATTAATTACTTATGGAACGATTGCATGTTTTGGAACGTAAACGAGAATTGGTAATTTTCTATTGGTTTTGTTGGTTGTTGTAACGGATATAAAAATATTTCACCGTTTTACTATTTTCTAAGTATATTTTACCGATGAAGCTACTAATTAAAGATGTTAAGTGTATCTACGTGGTGAGCTAATGTATTTGTTCCTAAAAAATAGAACTATCTTTGTATGATCTCCGATCCGTAAGTAAACTACGATACATAGTCATAACAAGTTAAAAAAAGAAACATTTATATCAAATGTGTTTTTTACAAGGAAATATATTTGGCAAACCTATTATCGGTCCTTCTAACATGTGCCCTATTCTAAGGATGAATCAAGCCATTTTCAACGATATTTTTAATTTCATGACACTTAAATAAGTGAGAGAGATGAAACTTCCTACGTCTTGTGTATCGTTCAAACGGTTTATTTCAAAACGACCAATAAAATTATTTATTCCTCAAATTATACGGCATTTTAAGTACTAAGTACCGTTAACCAGCCATTTTCAGTCCAAACAGATTAAAAATGTGTATATATACGTTATAATACCACAACAATAAATAAACATACTGTTTTTAAAAAACAAAAAGATTTTTAATTAGACCTTTTTCGACATGTTATATCTTCTCTTGCTATACCGTGTTTCTTAGTTGATCAGTTAGGTGAAATACAAAATAAACGTCCTAATATACTTTATATTAATGTATTACAAGATAATTTTGTTCTAATAACATACCTTTGATTAATTACGAGGTAATATCTAAACGGACATATTAGTACGAAACAAGGTTTGGGCTCTACTAGGACATAATGGTTATATGACCGGTACAATCAGTCAATACTTCTTAATCATAATAATATTATTAATTAACAACAATGCCTTTTCTGTATATTCATTCGTTTGTTATAGCATGTATAATAAAAGATTATAATAAAATTAAATATAATGAGAAACAGGTGTTATACACGTATTGTTATTGATGAGTACTCGTTAAAGGATTTATTTAAAAACGTTGATAATGTGGTGGTGTGCTTGATATCGTTTATTGTGAAACTCGGTTTATTTTAGAATAAATACATGTAACAAGCTTAGTGTTGAACGTAAAAGTGGTTTCAACGAGAAGAAAACTGTTATTTTGTTATTTAGCGAATTTTTAATAGCCTAACCATGGTCAAAACAACGGTAAGCTCTAATCTTTGGTTTAAACGAATTAAAAATATTACAACGATGGATATCCTTATACTCTTTCAAGCGGTATATAGTAGTAAATTTATATACAAAATACTTTTTTGCTAAATTGTACTAGTTTATTAGAGAATGCCTTGCTATTTGATCGCGCTATTATCATCCATCATCTCTTTATCCATCATCTCTTTCGCCATTCCTCAACCTCTCAAAAAGAAAACAGCAGCCCCTCTCTGAGAAAAATGCGCTCGAAATATAAAATTGTGTTTCTTGGCAATCAAAGCGTTGGAAAAACAACGCTCATCTCACAATTTACGAACAAAGAGGCCGATGAAAATTACCATCCGACAATAGGCATAGATTTCACATACTTGAAAGTAAACCTACAAGGAAGAGAAGTTCGTTTACAATTATGGGACACAGCAGGACAAGAGCGGTTCAATTCTATCATACCAAACTACACGCGTGGTGCATACGCAGCAATAATCGTGTTTGATCTCAAACATCTCAACAGCTTTGAAAATATTGACCATTGGATAAGAGACTTGGTGCTAATAAACGATCCAGATCGACTGACAAAAATAGTAATCGTGGGAAATAAGAAAGAATTAGTAGATGAGAAAGAAAGAGAAGAAGTGAAGATTAGAGCGGTTGAAAAGGCCAAGGAATATAACGGCAAGTATATTGAGACATGTGCGATGAAGTATGAGGATATTAGAGAGTTGGTTGACCATGTAAATGATTTGGTCATTCAGGATTTCGCTGAAAATGACGAGGAGGATAAAGATGATGTTGTTGAAATACAAGCGCAAAAAGGAAGACGTTGCTGTCCCATGTAAAACCATTAATACCGGGAGGATTCGTTTGTTTTCCTTTAAATAAATTTTTAACATTTTGTGAGTGATTTGTTAACAATTTAAAGAAATCTTTAGTTGTCGGTAGTATTTCAGAGGAGTTGGATGACCATGTTTTGAACTCTTAGGACAAAGCATATTTGTTAAAATACAGAACCTATCATTTCATTAATATTTCTGAAATCTTACGCTAAAAAGTCAATTTTTTTCGATTTTTTTCTTGACTGGAAGAGCTTTATTTAAAAAATCTGGTAACTAACCTAAAAAGCCGATCATCTTCCACATTTTCTCTATCCATGTCGAAAAATCGAGCTCAAACCTAAAAAATGTTTCCTCATTGAATGCAGCTAAACGTAAAAAAACCATTTCTGCGGGGTAGAATGGAATGCTAAATGATATACCATGCATCTATACACGGGATGAGAAATAATTTGCTCTACAAAACGAAGTTATGTATTTGCTTACGGGAACATATTTGATACGATGTAAAATGCTAATATAAACAGAATAATATTGCCATGTAACGTTAAGTAAAAGGTTGTTTTAAACAATATAATTAATTATTCAACAATATACAACGTTTTAACCATATTATATTTAATATCGCACCTCGGAAACTATGAAACATTTGGTCTAGTCCTAATAACATAAACATTTACTATACCATCAATTTCATCACAAAACATAAAAATTATTAACAAAAAATGGCTAAGATATTCTCATTTGCAATAAAATAAATTTATACCATCGTTCAATACTGAAATACTTTTTAGTTTAAATAAAATTGTCTTTATTTACCAGACTGTTACATCTCAGACAATATCATTAACTTTTAAACACCGGCAGAGCTATCGTGAAATGCTTTTTGTTTTACATCATTCCAAATATAAATTGCTCTCATCAATAACAAACATAGTTTTACCTCTACAATCACCAGACTATCCTCAATCATAGCATACAATAATAATCTGATTATAAACACGCCGTTAACTTTAATCAAAACTTTCCCATTTTCATAATTTTACTTTTCGAGCCTTTTATTCAATTAACATTCTTACACCCACGGACGCGCCCTTCATGTCCATTTTCAAAAAAATTCTATCGAAGAAGGAGACGTTCTTCTCCACTAAAAAGCTCATATACACGGCACCTGCCTACGAAATATTCACATACAATAAAAATAACGAGACATTAAGTTTAATTAAGTACACCGATAAGAAAGACGCCCAGCGAATAGCTAAGATACTGCGTACAGTTAAACACTACAACGTTATGAACGTTATAAAAAGCAAGGACTGCTGCATTTACACCTCTCTTGTGGTTCCGTATCGAATGCTTGGCGACAATCTTTCTAATACGTACAAGGAATACTTGATGATCTCACTGGCAAATGCTCTGCAGTTCCTACACGAGAAGTGCAAAATAGTGCACGATAACTTAAATTTAGATGCTCTGCTTATAAACAGCCAAGGTGCACTCGTACTCAGTGGTTTTGAGTGTGCTAAAGTGCAGAACGGTCGGGAGGAGTGTTCTCGTGATTTTGAGCTGTTTGAACAGCTGAGCTATTCTCTATTGAACACGCGAATGAGATACGACGATTGCTTAAACAAAGAAAACTTTTATTCAATACTGGCAGAGAAGTTTGTTACGTTTAACGTGATGGGCGACGATGAGATCGTTGGTCTTTTAAATATGATCAGAAGGGAGCACAAGGCAAATGACATACCTGAGATGATAAAGATGCACATATGCCGGCTTGTTACCAACAAAATGGTAGGTCTGACCAAGGAAAAGGATGAAAAGGCGGTGGTTGACTTATCCGAGCTTGAGCAGCAGGTCATTGATGGTCATATTGAACACGTCTTTTTCCTAAGGTTTACCTTTTTGTACTTTATGATCTCTTTGGAAATGGAATCGTACGATATTGTCATTGAGGATCTTTTTTCAGTTTTGGACACAAAATTTCGTGTGGAGGTGCTCAAAAAAAGAAATTTCTTCATGAAAAGAGTTTCGTGCTGGGACAGAAAATCTATTTTTTACAATCTTACAATAGGACTGAAATGCAAAGACAAAGCATTGCAGACTTTAACCTTGGAGTTTGTTAATGATACGGTAAAGTTTTATAATTTTACTGAGATAAAAGAACTGTGCAAGTTACTATCTCACTGTAAGTGCGTATACACGTTGATCATGATAGAAAATAACCTTAAGCTGTTTTTAGATAATGACATGCACGGATTATACAAACTTATGTTCGTATTCATTCATGATGTACATACCCGAGAACAGTCCTTGATCCTATTGGACAAAATTTATAAGAATTTCAGCTTTAAAAAGCTGAGCACTGAGATTTTACCGTTTTTGTGCGAGTTGATTGTAGAAACTGATTCAGAAACTCTTTTCATGGTGATAAAAAATATTTTAGGATATCTTGAAAGTAATAGGGAAGCCATCGCCAACTCTAAGATAACAACGAGAATGACACGCTGGTTGCCTTTTATGAGTAAAAAAGGTGGCGGAAAGGATGACGAGAAACAAAAGAAGTTTATGGAGGAACAGCCTAGTGTAACCGAGAAGGACGTTGATAGCAGTATGAAGAAGAATGAAAACTGGGATAATGATTGGTAGCGCTACAGGATGTTACACGGTATAGTAAAGATTGTTGTTCTAGCATTTTTTTTTATAATACGAGGTGAGTGACAGCTCTTTCACTTCATTGGATGATCATAACTGCAATTTATTGTAAAATGGTTTGTTGTAAGATAACGTATGGATAATTTTATTTTCTAAAAATAAAAACGCTTTATACCAAATCGTTGTATTGTAAAACAACCATTTACACATATAAACGCCAACAAAACAAATGTTAAAATTTATCGCTGCATCCTAATCTTATCTGAGGACATATTTAGTATCATAAATAGAAAGATTTTTTTTAAAAAAGTTGTTTTAATTATCTCCTTACACAACAACATCTAAACAAACACACTCTTCTGATCTAATGGGACCAACCATAGCCATCAGCCTTTGGTTCATGGTGATTTTTTCATGTATAACTATGTATTTTGTCTAGTATTCTTACTATGTTCTTAAATTTTTGCACGTGTTTAGTAGTTGTTTTATTCTATATTATAACGTATAATACTGTCTTAACCTCCATTTCAACACAATTCTCATTGCTTTTGTTATTATACCATAATTTTTATGGTTTTCTACTTTTAGCATATCATCCAAACTAAATATCTTAATTTTTACAATTAGTTACTATTTCATTCTATCGATGGTCATAATATTGACACAATAATTAAACACTTTTGCTTTAAAATATTCGTATTAAAATGATATTCTCAATAAGAACTATAATTTAACAGTTTAGTTGTAAATGAACCATAAAAATCGCCTGTAGCATGTTACATACACAAAAATACTTTTCATGTGGATTATATATTATCATCAATAATCATTATTAATAGAAAGACAACTCACAAGCTGATCGGTTAGTTTGAAAAAAAATCCAAAAATATTTTACTTTTTGGTAATAAATAACAAGCTGTATGTTGTTATCTAATGCTCGTGTTCATAAAATCACTCTGTATTTATTTATGATCGATGTTTAGATAAGTCGTTGACGCCAGCAGGCAATTAATTTTCTTGCCTCTATTAAAAAAATACAAAAAAACATTATGATGGTTGAGTTTAAGCGAAGTTGGGAATAAAGAAGAACAAGTTTTATCGAGGTGTGTCAATTTATATTTCCGTTTTATAAACGGAATAGCATAGCTAGCGTATAATAGTGAATAGTTGTATGATGTAATATTCGTGTATTGGTTTTATGGTCGATGGTTGTTTATGGAATATACAAATAAACTCGATTTAACACAAATGATTGATAATTGGATTTTTTAGTAGCTGATACATTTGAGATTTAGTTAAATCATGTAAACGTGTCTTTAAAACAAAAACAGCTGTAGATTTAATTGGAAAATAAGTCATTTAATATTTTTTTTGCCACGATTACGCCTGTTGCAGTTCATCGATAGACTCTTCCAACCGTATAACAATATTATTCGCTTTGTTGTTGATCTGAATTGGGTAGATTCTGAATGGGTGGTTGTGCGATGCTGTTGTGTAGACTATTGGCTTCTTCGTATGATGGTGGTTCATCATCATAAGAATCAGCAAAACCGGAAACATATAATT
>JH994033.1:31428-47236 GCA_000316135.1 Trachipleistophora hominis | reverse complement strand
TTCCTTTTAAAAACCTTCACACGTGATATTTCCCGTATTAATTTCTGAAAATCCTTCATCATAGTTTATTTTTCACTATTTCTGAAGATAGACGTACAAATACTTAATACAAAGACGAATTATCGGTTGTTAATGTTTTACTTGGGTGTACATAACCAGTAATTGGTTCGAAAACCTCTTTTAATTAATTGAGTCATTGTAGAATTTCAAAATAAGGTTACATTATTTATCGCTCCATATAATAACAACAAATTACTGAAATAGCAACTCTTATAAATAATCATCGTCTGCTAAAACTGCACGTTTTTAATTTGTATTGTTGTTGTAATCGATATGAACGACGGTGTGTAGTATCTTGTACTGTGAAAGACTGTCTCAGGTTAGTACAAAACGCGGCAAATAACGAAAGTGCAAAATATATCGGCTGTTGCGAAATTTATGAAGTGATAAATAAAATCTCATATATAAAGGAAAACAGCTCGATAATTATCTGCCGATGACAGACCAAAAAACACCAATTTGTGTATTATAAAAATAGATAGGCTATAATACAATTATAATGCACCTAACATTTACTGATAAGCCGCGAACAGCCCAGTTATTTCGTGTATTTAATTTCTTCTACCTGAAAAATAAATTCCTTATGAATGAACGTTTTCTTCAAAAGTTCGTTTAATTAAATCTCTACACACTTGAATAAACGGTTCTGTTAGGAATTAACAATAGGCTTGAACTTTATAGTTAACTATTCGTATGACTGTTTATGGCGATATCTCAACAACAGCATTACTAACAGCGTTATAGTACAATAAATATGAATACCACTTGTTTAAATACACAAAATGTATCGTACGAGAGCAGATATCTGAGCATAAATTTGCCAGCGTCTTGATCATATTACGATGCATATATATCAATGACGATACGTGATGTGATAATTTAACTGTAATATTTATGTTTTTTTCATTCACACTAAGTTATTTCTATAAGATTGCATTGCTTACCGAGTGAAAAGTTGTTTATTCAATTCGTGTGATAAATGCATTTAAAACGAATAAGTTGCAATTTTATAAAATACAGGTTAATGTACAATAATTAACGTTTTAAACAATGCCACATTCTTTTATCGTAGACTTGTTCGTTCAGATACAATAAAACAATACTTATAGTAAATAAGGATTTATAAGATATTTTTGATATTTAAGGTAAGACTTATCGGTCATAGGGAGTCTATCTTTAATTAATACTAGCTGTGCTGTATTGTTTATAAAACAGAAGATTGGTTCTAGTGTTTATTTGTCTTATAATTTATCTAACTATCCCAAATTTGATCATTTTTATTCATTTTTTGTGGATCAATATTTTTGTTAGGAATTAGAGAATTAAGTTTCTGCTGGCATCAATAATTGATCTAAACATCGATCGTAAATGAACGCTGCGTGATTTTCAGAAGATGAGAACTTCATAACAACATGTAACTTATAAATACGGGCGAAAAGACGAAATAATCTTTTTTGAATTTTTTCTCGAACAGACCAATCATCTTCCAAGTTGTCTTTTTATTAATAAAGATGATAATTACGCTACCTCATACACGCTCAAAAATCATCAGAACATTTTTTAACAGCGTTATACACCAGCCACCGTATCTGTTGCTCACTGTGAATTAAATGTGGTACGTCAATCATTATTCCTACCAACCGAACTCGCCTATTACATGTTATTCTTGTTAATTACGATAATATAACTAAATTTAATTTTTAAAAAACTTTAATTTGGTATATCTCACTGTGATTATCTGAAAGGTCGAGAAAACATTTGAAACTAAGATTCTTAACAGTTTATTTCGTTTTGTTGTTTAATTAGTCTTAAAAATAAAATAATAATGATAACTGTTCACTAAACAATTAGTTAGTGGATAGTTTTGATTTCTTTATGGTTGTATTATCAACCGTACTTATGATCAAAGATGAATAAAAATTCTGTGATTCATTAAAAATAAAATAATAACCTGTATTTGGTACATTATATCAATGTGATGATGTTAAATATACTTTAAAGAAATAATAATGTTTAGGAAAGCTTTTTAAGTGTCGCCGTTTAACAAAGAATCTCATTAAATACTTTTTGCTAGAAGAGCTGTATGAATACAACGTTGCAGAGAATAAGCAAAGAACTATGCAGGTTCTATTGCATATGCTCAATATATGCTAAGTATCAGGTATTATAACACATGATTAATAGTACTCCATTATAAATATCTATGGTATAAACGGGTCATCCGAAAGATGTATTTTTTTCAGCATGTGATATTTGCAGTAGAACGGCATTCCTGCATTAGAACCACTTGTTCATGTTATTCATCGATCTGTAACTGAGCAACAGCCAATTATTAACTATCCAAGGTATGCTTTAAGCGAATTTAACGTGCTTCATTTCAAAGTCGGGTCGTAATTTGAACACCGATTTGTGGAGCCCCGATGAATCAAGAAGACCTCAAATCGTTAATTAGCGAAGTTTTCAGATTTAGAGCTAAAATAGAGTTGGATAAGAAGTTAGAAAATTATACGATGGTGTATCCCGATACATTTTATCTCTTGAGTTCTGTACCCCGTGGCGTTGACCTGATCAGAGAGCAGCTCGAGAAGCGGGAAAATATCGACATTCTGTGCCTGAAAGAGTTTTTACTTGATAACCAAAAAGGACTGCCATGTATCAGCATCCATATAAAAGACGACTGTGTAGATAATTACAAGATAACTTTCAGGAATAAAACGTATTTTCTGTCCATAAAAATAGACAAGGTAGATGCAACAACCGATGATATCAGCGTAGATGGTCATCAGTCGAATAAAAGTACAATGAATGGTAAGAGGACGGTAAAAATCATAGAAAGTGCATTTAAAGAAATTTTTGAGATGGAGACCAGCCGCATACTTAAGCAGCAAACAAAATTTTACGATTTTCTGCAACGAACCGATGACAAGGCGTACGCCAACTTTTTTTTAGGGAATTACACGGAGGCATGCGGGCAATTCTCAAAGAATGAGAAAAGGGTGTATTGTGAGATGATGAGAAATAAAAGACTCAGTCTTGATCCAGATTTATTTAGCTATATCACTGGAAAAGACGAAGAAAACACAATCAATATTGATCGTCTTACGCTCGTCTTCTTCATTTTTTTGTACACCAAGATAACAGAGAATTACTCACACTACGCCTTTTTATACCACCTGGTTGATTTTGAGAACGAGTACATCAACGTTGTTCTGAGCGTGGAGATGGCAAGAGTGATGGAATTACTTGGATCACACAAAAGAAAACGACTTTTTCTGCTATACAGTGCGGCTAAAGTGTTATATGATACGGGATACTTTGAGAAAGCCAATAATATACTTAGAAAGCATTTTCCAGAGAGTGTATTATATCTGGAAAGTCTAATAAATGTAGAATCGATGAATTCAACGGGTAAAGACATGTTACAAGGCATCCTGAAACAATATCACAGCAATAAAAACCTAAATTTTGAGCTAATAGATCTTTTAGATGGAATACCGGGCATTGGGTTGGATGTAAAGCTAAGGTACAAGCTTTTCAAGAGCTACCAGAATAACACTCTTCCATATAACGGGGTCCTTGCCAATGACGAGGAATTAATAATTCAGATCTACGATGACATTGAGGATGCAGAAATAGAATACGAGTTGGTTGATTCGTCTGAAATCGAAAATGAAGGTAAACTGCGGATAGAAACGAATAGCACGATTACAAAACCAGTCAATTACCGGGTTGAAAAGGTTAACGGTTGCACAAACATTTATATTCAGGCCAATGCATCGTTTTTGCTTCACCGAATATCGTTTAATATACCAGATAAGACCGTAAAATTTAATTGCGTAATTGATAAAGAAGTGGTTTTAAACGGGGATGCTCATTTCTTAAAGATCGTTAATCAGGAAAAGGAAGTGATTTTTAATGCTTATCAGAAGGCAGAGTTTATGCTAAAGGTGATTTCTAACAGAACGAGGATGGTGACCATCAGAATAAACGAAAGGTTCAAATTTGATAAATTGATCGAAAAGGGCGAAAACGCCATTAAGTTCGATTTCCAGTTCGAAGAAGGAACGCATATCTTGATATTTACAGTAAGACCAACGTTATATGATTATACTCTGCCACACGAGGAGACCAACGATACTTATGCCTCCGCTCACAGGTATGAGCTGCATGCAGTCGTAGCAAAGTCTCTTAGCTTGGAGATTAATACAGAAAGTGTGTTGAACTGCTTGGAGATTAAATTGAAGAATTTTACGGAGAGAGAGCTAAGCCTCAAAAGAATGGAACTGTTAAACAACGATTATCAAATGGTTGGGATTGGCTTTGCTCGTGATAGAAGAGAAAGAGCAGAAAAAATTATCGAAAAAATTTCTCACGAATTAGTTTTACAGGGCGAAGATCCAACAGGTACCAACCTGCAGGGCCTGAGCACCACAAAGAACATTCCAATTGACCAATTTGATTCGTTGGTTGGTGCCGATTTCGTGGCGAACGAACAGTCATCGGTCGATATGACAAAAGCTGCGAGCTCAGATCCGATCGTACGAGTAGAAAGTAATTCTGAAAAAAGACTGTTTTTATTTTTCAAACGGAAAATGAAGAGCACTGAGATAAGAAATTATGATAAATGCCTTGAGCAGCTCGTCTTTAACGAAGAATATGTGCAGCAAAGGGGTATGGATGGTGCTAGAGAGGCTTTTATAAGAAATACTTTTTATTTGAACGGCTCAACATACTCGCACAAATTTGCAAATCGTATTTTGAATTTTTTTGCCTCTCCTATTCCCTATGAGCTACCCATCACTTTCTACTTTGATGGTGTTACGCCGTTTGTACGTTACGGCCCATTTTTTAATTTCAGCACCGGCAATTTCAAGAACATGTTCTTCAAAATACGAAAAAACTTGCTTGACTGGTCGAATGATAAATTGGTTTTTATGGATCGGCTTAACCAGCTCAGCGATACGCCCAAGGCATACGTGTTGAATATAAAAGACCAAAGCTATGTCTTAGCGGTTAATCCCTTGGAAAATCAATTGGTCTTCGAGATTGAAGTTGGTCAAACGAAATTAGGCGAACTTATCCTCAAACCCGCATGCATGCGACTTGTTCGATGGCAAAACGATGAAAATGTGCCAGAATTTGAGATAAAAGTGAAGTGTTTGAGCGGCAATATAAGTGTAGTATACGTAAATTAAAGAAATACTTTAATTTAATATTGGACTGATTATGTATGGCAACATTGTCGCCCCCAGAATTTGTATGCTGTAATGATGATGATAATAAAATTTATTTTTATTTACCTAAGGTGGTAAAATTGCCCCTTGTTAACTCCTTCGTTGTTAAATCGTTATTTACCATGAACAATTTTTTTAATAAAACAGGCTTTAACGCAGATAACTCCACTAATTTACAGTTTCATATTTTGTTATTGATTGATGAGATAGAATTACTCTGGTCGTTTTTTCGATGAAACATGTTTAAACTCTGGTCGTGTTATTACTACCTGACCATTCGCCGGAAATGAGGGCATAAAATTAAATACACCTACACAGAATTAACTATAATTAAAAATAAGAACAGTAAATTAATTATAATACGTAACAATTCCCTCTATGTACGATAGAATAACTTAATATACTTTAATTATACCCCTTTGTATCGATTCTTGATTGTTCTCAGTTCAGTCAGCCCTTTGATTGCCTTCCTGTCCACCAATTTCTGGAAGTTAATGAACGGGTTGTAGGCAAGCTCTTCACCAAACGTAAGCAGTCTCTTCAATCGGTACTCCTCTGGTACATCAAAGTATTCACGTGCAAATTTATAGCCCGTGTCAGCGTAGTCATGTCCATAACAGCAAATAACCTCCGGTTTTACGTTTTTCTTCAATTTCTCAAAGCATGCCTTCATGTCCTTCGCGGTTCCTTCAAAGAACTTACCGCATCCCAAATATAAGAGCGTGTCTCCAAGAATCAAATAATCATCGATTAAAAAGCTGTACGAGTCTTCCGTGTGGCAGGGGGTCGAAAGTGCAAAAACCTCAAAATCTTCAAATTTGTACACCTTCTCTTCCAAATTCTTTCCATGAAACACGTTTTCGGTTAGTAACATGACATCATCATTACCATGGCTATGATCCCAATGATGGTGCGTTGTAAACACTGCGAGCAATTTTCGATCAACCTTTGCCTCCGACTTGAGAACATCCTCCTTTTCCATAAGCATTGACCGCGGCTCAATCTTGAGCGCGTGTTCTAATATTTTTACGTCCGTGGTGTCGAATGCGACAGCGTACTTCTCATTATACACCATGTACATCAGGTTTCTTTCGTTACCTACGTAAATTCCTAAAATCTTGTGTTTCGGTGCCATTAACCCTTCGCGCCAAAATCTATACAAATAATTTTTTCTGCGATTTCTGAAACATTTCCTGATGGTGCAATGGACAAATGATGCTTTTTAATTTTCATCAAATTTTCTGTGTTCAATTTTTACTGGTAGGGCGAGCGTCACCTAATTTATCAATAGAGTATTGCATTTTTTATTGATCCACATTAATAAATGATACATAGAATTAATTCAAACATATTCTGAATCCGTATCGTAAATGTACCCGTAAACAACTTTAATAGATTGAGACAGACATTCGTAGTTGATGGTAACATAAGATATTATTTATAGGTTCTGTAACGAATCAATGATTAATGAAATAATATGAAAATATAAGGCCATACCAATAATAAAACACTGAATGTAGAGTGAACAAAGAAAATTTTATTTTAAAGAACAGATAATACACACCAGAAAAGCATAATATTGTATGGAATGATGAATAAACCACTTTAGCAATAAAATACGTCATACAATGATAAAAATCAAATTTCGAAAGAATAAAGTAATTAATCACAATAATTCAATTAAACTTTATTTACTACTTCAGTTTCTCCTCAAAACACAACATCACACCTTTCATAAATGGAAAAAGTAAATTATTTACTACGGCAACGTTCTAATTCACAATAAAAGCAGCGTTTGCAAACGTAAATTCGGTTGAATCAGCAACCAACTGTCAGATTTTATGTGACGGGTTCATAGTCTAACCTATAGTATAAAAAATTTTATTGGTAAGAAGAATATGCCTATATGATTATTGTTTATGAAATAAATTCTGTATGTAAAACATATTTCTAAAACAAGTGGTTTAAGGTGCCTTTTTCCTCTGTAAGTACGTTTAATTCTCATCTAACACACTCTTTCGATTCGCTGGAATTGACCGTGGCTACCAATCTTGATTGGTAGAGTTTAACGATGTTTGACTGTCAACATGTACTTCTTCTGTGATAAATATTTTTATCATTGCTTAATGGCGTATTCGTAGCTTTTATTGTATCAAATGTGCCTTGACACTTGTTTGGCAGGCATTACATCCTCTAGATTAATATTTACGTTGCTCTTCTCTGATCAATAGAGACGCTGAATATTTGAAATGATATAAACACGTTTTTACATGGTAATGTTTCAGCAGTGATGATTTAACACGTTTTAAAAGAAATATCACGTATATCATTGATAAAGTATATTGCACAGCAATAAGAAGCTCGTTTATGACCAATGAAGTGCGGAACGTTTCTGCAAACTGGCTTGGTAGGATCATTTTTGTTTGTAACACAATAGGTTGTCGTAAAGTGTTTAGTTTGCGCATTTTGTGAAAATATGTCTCTGATCGAAGAATTCTAATCCAAACTACATGAAATAACGTTTCAGGTTCATAATGTTACCGGTAAAGAAAAATGGTAGGAATATAACTGAAGCATGTATTAACATTGCTGTGTAGGAAGTTGATGAGATATTAGCTTTTCTTCAAGTATAAATTTCTTTCATTTAAAAACATTGCCGTGCAAGCTAATTGGGATGATGAATGCCGGTCTTATACACGCATATAATTTATCGTGCTGATGGTGATCGTGTTATTTTAAAGAACACAGTACGACTATAATGAAGGTTTAAACCAAGAATTCTAAGCAATATTAGATAAAAACCATATTTTTAGCATTAAATGATTACTTTGCAACCCAAACTATGATTTTGACATCGTCACAACGCAATCTGTCATAAATGATAACCACGGCTACTCACTAATTAAAATCTTTAATTATCGGATGTTACGATATAAACACGGACGTTCTTATAAAGATATCGATTGTTATTCTAACATGATCGTTCACATTTGTTTAAATTTTATCATTGGTTTTTATAACTGGTTGATTACACTATCAGCATCATACAGAGCGTATCAGTTTGTAATACAAAGCGATTATTGGCTATCTTATAGCAATAAATGTACGGTACGTTACCAAAAAAAAAAATATGTGTCAAAATTTGATATGCATGCCTCTTGAACACACCGTCAAACTCGAAACTGAGAATCCAGTAGAGAATATTCACTGCCCTATTTGTTCTAGAATGAGCAAAACAACAAAATTGGTTAAGAAGACGTATATTACATTTCTGATGATTCCTTTATTTTGTGTTAAAACATCTGCACCGTATATAGGATGTGATAAATGTAAATATGGGCTTGGAATGGAAGACGTGATGATTTGTGATAACTGTAGGAATGTAATTATCGATGACGCTGACCGATTTTGTTCAAGATGCGGGTTCAAAGTACGTGAAGAGCTTGGATCAGGTGTAAAAAGGTAAGAATTATTAGGTGCTTTTAAAACGCCAATTTTGTGAATTAGATTATAATCAAGGCACGCGTTGGGTTATATACACTGCTAATGTCATATTGTCCTGTTAATGATGCTCTTTTATCCGTTTCATACGAAATAACATCCTATTTTATTTCACTTAGAGGATACACATGCGGAGACGCTCTCGGATTGTGGGAGTGAAACGCTGATCAAAGAGTTATTTGAAGCAGTACGCTAAATAAATCATTATCTATAACATGTATGGATAACAATTATAAAATTCATAGAACCTAATGTATTATGCTATAATGTACACTTGAGAACAAACTGTACTTAAATATTTGATTTATTGTTGTAAAACTTAGATAACTTTTCTATCACGTGTAAGACTTGTCTGTCATAAGAGGTCTATCTTTAATTAATATATAACATCACGTTTAGAGAGAAATCTTTTAATAGCAATGGCAATAACGATTATACGTCACCAAAGACATAGTAAGACAACAGAAACAAGTTATTTCTTTGATTTAGGTAAACATTTATTTTAACATAACAAAAGTATTTTTTGTAATATTCGTGCGTATGACGGCCCTTATATCACTAAATAATTATTTCGTGCTAATTCATTCCTCACGGTACAATTTTATCATAAATGAAAATATTTCACTCGACAATAATGTAATGTCTAGAATAATTAGTGGTACAGGTGTTTGGTGGAATGTTGAATAATTAATTAAATATATTTCTTCGAAAAAATTAGTATTACCGATTGAAAAGCGTTGGTTTATAGCAAAATATATTTTTTTAATAAAATGGACATTTGACCAGACAACTTTAATTAACACATACGTTTTTTAATTGCGGAGTTAAACGAAATTGCCTAACAAACAACACGGACTGCCTGCACCTGCACATTAAAGTAAAATCTCTTTAATATCAATTCTATAGTTTATATAGAACGCGGAATGTCGGTCTACCATGGGGACAGTTCCATGGATTATCCAGTTCGCTAAGATTGTAGATTATTCTGTTCATTGTGCACAAATTGAGTTTATCTCCTATCATTATTGACATTCTGCATGCCTTAGATGCGATTTTATTGGTGAGAGAAGATACTTCACCCGTAGACACCAGCTCCCTGTAATCATTGATGTTAAATAGATGTTTGTTGAACGACGGGGATGCCGTAATCTTGTCGTCTTTTACTTCAAACGATCTATTAAGACTACTGAGCATGGCTTGATCGAGCCGATTCGGACTGGACAGATCATCTGACATGAGCATACTATCGCTGGGCAAACTTATCGGTTTAAGAAGACTCTGTTTGTTAAATTTTATACCTTTCTTGATCATTTCAAAGTTATAAATCTCATCGACCGCGTGTTGATCAAATATCATGAGATAACCGTTCAATGTGGCTAAAATGAATCCCTGGTTAAACTGCCCTATAATTTTTACGTTTTTAAGATCGCTCTTCTGCACTTCTATCTCCTTATCAACATTGACGTCCATTCTCTCAAATATGTCATATATTGCCAGATTTTCTGCTGGAACATTTTCTTTATCATCCCCAGAATTCGTCTTAAAAGGTATTTCCACCGTATCATTCATTATTTCTCCTCTCATCTCTATGGTAGAAGGTCTGAACACATTGACGAGAGTGTCTCCCCATATCAGTGTTTTATTCTCCGTTTCTGCCGCATTTGTTCGCAATTTTTTGTGTATTTTTACCTCTTTTTCAGGTTTTTGGCTGCTCTCAAAAATCTCGCGCGAGGACCCGTTGAACATTTTGTTACTCTGTTCAAAAAGACGAGTGTCACTAAATTTTAACTCTAAAGTGCTGATTACATCATCGATGAGATCGTCATCAAGTAAAACTTCGAGCTTGTCAATCGATAGAATGTCAATTTGAATGTTCTTTAGTTGCAGAACGTAGAATATTTTGTCCTTGAAAAAAAGGCTGAGCGTAGTTTTAAGTCTTTTGACGAGTTTTTTGTTCGTGATGATACGTTTACCGGCCAATATGAGTGGATTCTTGAACCTGTCCAGGTTGTAGAAGAAATCGAATGATTGGCTGCAAACAGCGCGCAAATTATTTTCTAAGACGAACTGAGGAAGTTCAGTGCCGTGTCTTTCAAATACTTTCCTGTTATTCACAACCAGGCGTACGAAAACAGCCTGAAAAACTAAAAAATCTTCGAGCATCCTCAGTATCTCAGATACTTTAAGCTTCAAGGCGCCTCTCCTAATCGGAGAATTTTTGAACAAATTAGAGATTCTTACTGTAGTTCCGTCCTCCCTTGCCACTTTTTCTACAGTACCTCGTTTATAATCGATACACCGTGCCAGCTTCTCCTCCTTGGTCTTCGTAATAATCACCAAATCGCAAATGTCTCTCACACTGCTCAAGAAAATCCCTTTGTACCCGTAATAATCTGTGAGAGTGCCACTCAGCACGAGCTCAGTCTCTTTGTTTGTCTTGAAATAGTCGATTTCTGACACCATTCCGGTGCCGTTATCGCACACCTCAATGTCTTTGGATATACTAATTATGATGCGTGTTGCCTTTGCATCCAACGAATTTTCTACCAGCTCCTTGAGTATTTTGGTGTAGTCGAAAACGTATTTTTGGGCCTGCAGTATTTTGACTGTGTCGGCTGAGAGTCTTTTGATTGGCATGTGCTGGGCCTGTGCCTGCCCATTATGTACATGTTTTGGAGGGAAAGACGCATTTGTCACCTGATAGCAGCCACAAACAGGAATGCAAGACATACATGCATTTAAGACAATAATACGAACACTCTGTTACTTCAATAGACAAGTACCGCTTACACAATCAAAATAAATACGCGGCATCTTCAATTACATTCTGGGCCAAGGCACTAGAGATGACGTAACACTCAGAGCACAGGTAATAACGTAACGAAACGCTACCTGTGATAAAAAAAGGAAATTATCATTCACAAAAATACAAAACAAATCTTTGCGTTCAACAAAAAAGATCAAAACGGAATTTGAGTGGTCAGAAACAGCCCAATGATTCAATTCGTTAACAAACATTTTTATTGACGAGCACAACGCGGTCTAACAATACCGTGATAAGCATCGATATTGACGTGTAAACTCAAAGATAAGAATGTCCGTAGGGTAAAAGGAACTAGCATTGGTTATAAATCGTTATTATCATCATCTACAAGTTTGTTAACAACCACTACCTTCTCAAGTCTCCTTACCGTTTTATTATACATCTTCCACAGATGGCACAGAAAGAGCACTGAATAGAATGCTAGAGCGACATTCCACGTCCTAAGGTAGTATACGATAGGCTCTAATACTCCTTCTTTAAATTTGCGAAGATGTCGACAAACCCAGATGACACATCGACTGTCAAGGATGTTCCAACGCTCTCTATCCGCCCAACTGTTCATACACAAGCCTGCCCATGACCCCAGCATTTCTGAATCGGTTATAAAACGTCCCATTTTCTCCTGTTTGGCCTTTACCTCGTTCATGTCTGTTGTAAACTCGGCTGTTTCCTTTATGTCCTTGCTCTGTAATATTCGGTTAAGTTCCTTGATAAAATCTCTTCCCGGGTTGCTCAGCGATTCGACAGTGTCGCACGGCTTGCCCATTATCGAGGTAAAGACTTCCACCAAGAGCCAACGAATGTTTTCAAACACCGTCTCACCCGGCCCAAGGATGGGCTCGCAGATTCTCACAGCAAGTTCAATTAGACCGCTCCCTTTCATCCATACAAACTCAGCTACAGTTCCCAATTTCGAATCGGGACTCAATGCATATTCAATTGCTCGCCATATCAGTGACATTGGTCCTCCATTGTCATTTTTCCTCCTCACTGACAACGGACTGTCCGCCCTCTCCGAGTTGGTAAGAACGCTGTAAGCATCGGAACTATCAATCGAATTTGTTTTATTACCCTGCTGGCCCATACCACGCAACTCCAGCAAACAATAGCACACGAGTAATATCAAAGTGCTTTTTGGCATCATGTTGCACGTCTCCGTCCTTTTTATTCTTTCCTTCTGATAAGAGCCTTTATGACATCCTGGCAGCGATAAACCGAATTTTGCTACGTCATTTTTTTCATCTCTACGATCACAGAGTTTAATTCGCAAGCGACGAGATTCATAGAAAGGTCCTTTTTAAACACTTTCATTTCCTGCATTCATTCAATTTATCGATAGAACATTCGATCGGCACAAAACGATACGTGGAATGCTGCTATTTTAGAATCTATGACACGAAAAAAGTTACTCTATCATAGAAAAATACAATAGAGCTCCGCTTAAAGAACGTATTTAGACCAGCACAGCAACAATATCTGCCGTCCAGATCATTTATAATTTAATTTAACAGTAAATTGAGAGTTATGTGTGAAAACAAAAGTTAAACGTATTTTTAATGAGAAAGGTAGCGGTGAATAAACCGCTAATATATCAAAAATATCTAAATAGGTGTTGGATGAATGTTGAATAATTAATTAAATATATTTCTTCAAAAAAAAGGACAAATATAGCACTATAATTACGTTTGGACAAGAATAAGCCTTTCAAATGATGTGCGAAAGGACCATCTGGATGTAATACGCGTTTTTAGCTCGGAGAATAAAAATAAATTAGAACTTGTTCTCGGGTTGTTAGCATGTTTTTTTGTTTAAAGATTGTTTAATTAATGCCTAACACCACCAACGCAACTGAACGACCGTTGGTTCATGGCAGGTTATTAGCATTGCTCGTTTTATGTCGTAAAAGATGGTGGGTAAAATTTACATTTGTTACGTTACAAGGAGTATCTCTTGCTGCTTCTCTGTATTTATTTGTGGGCTGTTTCATACCTTAATGTAATTTTTTAATTAAGTTAATTAAATTTTTTATCTTCTCATGTCCACAATAAAATCAGAATTTTTTTAAATTTATTTAATTTCCTGTATTCTAAGCTGATTTAACACGTTGTAGTGCCAATTTTCATCCAATCACATTGTTTAAAACGAATACGCAGTTTACATAATGTGGTGCTATATGAATAGAAAATTGTGATAAAATGCTTTGAAATCTCCAAGAATGAATTATCTAAGTGATAATGAACGGATGCTGTAAGGAATATGGCGAATGTAAAGATCAGAAAAATGGGTGTGATTGTGAACTATAGAACGAATACGTGTTGATTAATCTTTGAAGTCTGTAATAATAAGATTGAACACTTCAATGAGAATGGTATTCATTATTGCGCCATTTTGTAATCAACTTTTACTTTTTTGCCGATCAGAAAGATTCACTACAATGACTGGTAATCATTAACGCTTGTAATACGAATGGCTGCTTGTATGTCAATCTAAAGATTAATACACCAGTTGATAAACACTAGTGCTTGTAATACGAATGGCTGCTTATATGTCAATCTAAAGAGTTAATACACCAGTTGATAAACATTAACACCATTTTATTTAACTACACCATGTCTTTCCAAATTAACCACCCCATAACAATGAAGCCGTTCATACAGCCGGAAATACTACGGCATAAAGTTGAGCATCTCAAAGACAAACACAAAGATTACGTAACAGCACTGCCGTACATACCGTTGGCAATCTCAAACTTGTTCGCAACCATGCCACTCACCGAGCTGAAGTACGTAAAAGTGATGTTCTACAAAACAGGCATTCTAACGATTGCTAAACGGTCTAAAAGGCGCCAATGCGGTGTTCTCACCAGAGAAAGCGGTGAGATACTTCGTATTCCTCTTTCAGAAGACGATGAACCTATTCTTTCGTACGACCCAGACAACTTCATGAATTTTAGCGAGCAGCCGTTGCCCATTCAAGTTGTTTATGCACGAACAAATTTGCGCATAAAAAGGCCTTTAAAAACGAGAGCACGGTGCATAAAAACGATCAGCCCATGCCACGCAAACACGCTTAAATCGCTCTATGGCGTTAAAGAGTACACGAACAGAAGAAAGACGCGGTCAAGGATGTACAAAGAGGTGTTACATTCGCCGTTCTTCTACGAGAGTGAGATTGATTGGCTGGAGGCTGCGCTGCAGCTGCTGCGGCAGGGCCACGTGATCCTGTCCAGCATTCTGTTTGTCAAGGACCTCACCTTCCTCTACGTAGACAACAATTTCAATTTGAAAAAGAGCCGTGACATTACAACCAAAGAAAGAAAAAAGGGCCGAATCGGTCTTACGTTCCATTTGACCAGGGAGTTGCTTAAATTCTTTAAATGTGTTGTAGATGCGCACACTGCGTTCAGGAGCGGCCTTGCGCATCAGAACGCGTTCATCAATACGGTGTACGACGTGCTCACCAACAACGGTACGTATACAGCAGCATACAGGCACAAGTATCGGATCATGCGGCATATCAAGAAATGCAAGTGCATACGACGGGAAGACGAGCAGAACGGCACGCTCTCGATTGATAGCACGTTGCGCGTATGGCTCTCGTTCTTTCGAGGGCACATTACGCTGCTTTACCGCTATGCGTCCAATCTTGTCAGCAGGATGCTCAACAAGCGAGAAGTGCATCCAAAGACGATCACCGCCCAGCGCATAGAAAGTGCGCAGGAGATTCACACACGCGATGCGTTACTTGCTGAAACGAACAACAAAAACGTTCTGGCGCATTTTACAGAGGCATGGCGCAGCCACAAGGCGTGTCTCAGCTACTCCACGAACAACGCCGAGCTGGACGGCATCATCAAATTGTACATCGCAGAGAAGATGAGGCAGTACGAGCGTAACACGGTAATAAACAGGCGAAGAATGTACAAAGGCAACATTGACAAGGCGCAGCAAAGGAAGAACATCGGAAGAATAACGCGGTTGTATCTCCGGAAGGAGATTCTGAGACAGAACGAAATTATGAACATGCGAATGAATGTTGATGAGAGTGTTCGATTCTATGAGTTAATGAAGGAAGTGTTGAAGGGTAAGTACGTGCCTTTTCCGCTCAGTGTGATGAATGAGGACGAGGAATTTCGTTTGGAGAGTGAAAACGGAGGAGTTATGGCAGTGCCCTGCAATGAGGAAAATGT
>JH994033.1:16445-29057 GCA_000316135.1 Trachipleistophora hominis | reverse complement strand
GTAATGAGAATTGCAATAGTAATGAGAATTGCAATGGTAAGGATGATGGTAATTTACGTAATGAGAACGATGAACAGAAAATAAACGGCGTAGATTGTAACGAAAGTGCACGGCCATCACGTAAAAAAGAACAAATATGCATAAATACGCTCTCTAAGCATAGAGCAAGCACCGTCATAAAAATGGACACTCTTTGGTGTGATGTGCAGTTTACATGGGGCGATTACAAAACAAATGACATTCGCATTTACACACAGCGCCGTTATTTAGAACTTAAAAATGATCCGCTGAGTTTCTATCCATGTGAAAAAGGTTTTGTAGTGGGTGTTGATCTTTTATACAACAGAGTTAGTGCATTCGGTTATTTGCCCGTTAATCTGCAGTTGCCGTGTCTTACACGGCTTAGAGAATACGGAATACTGAAGAGTAGGATATTAAAGACATTGGGACTAGAAGTAAACGAAAAGGTGGTTGGTGTAAAGGAGTTGAGCAATTCAATCATAAAATACGAGGAATACGTGTTTAATGCCCGTACGGGCATTCTACTTGTAAATGACACGCGCAATGGTAATGATGGTGTATGGATAGGAAATGGTGCGTACGGCCAGCACACGAAAGGCAGCGAAGAGAAAGAGACCCGGTGGAATAACCACGTACAAGAAAATGCGCAGACCTGCGTTGTTATGGATAACACTGAAGGCATCAAATCAAAATGTAAAATATTCTTTCCCGCGCTACGAGCACTTCTAACAGAACAAACAAAAGCACAGCTCATCAACGATAACAACATCATTAACGTCTACAAGCACTGGAAATACTCCTCATACACAAATTTTTGCAGATTCGTTCTTATTCTGAACGCCTACCGTATTTCCAGAAATTTAGTGCTTGGTATAAAAGACGTGTTTGCATACAAAGATGACAAGGAATTGATCGTAATGGAACATTTTTTAAAAGACGTGATAATAAATAAATACAGAGAAGAACGCGGTATAAAACGCACACTTTCTAATACTGAGGTAAAAGAGGTTGTGTTTGGAATGGATGTAGAAATTTATAAGGATTTAAAAATCAGAACGCGAGATAGAATAGGTGATGAAATTGAAAAGAGAGTGAAGAGTGTGAACAAGGAGATGAGGGTAGATGAGAAATGGAAGAAGTTTTTCAAGCAGAGAGGAGAATCAACTGGTGAAGGGGTGACGAGTAATGATCGTATTGAGAACGTTGAGAATAGGAAAGAAGTGGTTGGTGAAGGAGTGGCGAGTAATGATCGTATTGAGAACGTTGAGAATAGGGGAGAATCAACTGGTGAAGGAGTGACGAGTAATGATTGTATTGAGAACGTTGAGAATAAGGGAGAATTAACAGCAGAAGGTAACACAAATATTAACCACGACGTTGAAAATGGTGGTAAAGAACGAAATCAACAAAGTATTAACAACGCATCGTTACCATACGGAACAGCAAATCACATTGAACACGAAATAAAAAGTAAAACATTCGTACAATACGAAATGGTACTCGTAAACAGAACACGAGCAGGCAGTACGGATGATAACAAAAGCAATGGACGGGTAATACCGGACATAAAACGCTTTCTGCCCGTTAATTTAATGAACAAATGCACGGTTCCTTACAATGAGCACGTTTATACCGCGAATACGTACCAAAACATTTTATTCTCGTGTAGAAACGGTCATTCGTTATTTATACCGCAGTGTTTAATCAACAAATTGTTAGAAATACATTCACCACAGATTCCTTTACTAGCACTCGTACTTAAAGGCAGTTTTGATCAGATACACCGTTCTAACCGATACATCACACAAACTGCACATAAAAACGATTACTTCCTTGCAATACCACCACAGTGCTATAACGGCGTATTCATAGCGCTTCCTTCCGATCCTGTGATTGATATGAATGATGTAACAGGCATCGTGATAATAAACGGTAACGATGAACAGATAAAACACGTGCACAACCATTTCAATGTGCAATTCAATGTTTGTACGGTGTCTCCTTTAAACACGTACGGTTACTTCTTAGTACCCGACAAAAATTACAATTCGTATTTCAAACCTTTCGATAAGGATATGAAGTATGAGTACGTACTTGGTGTGCCATCGTATTTCTACGATGTAGAGAATCGGTTTAATGTAAATTATAAGGATTGATGGCCTTTAATTGCTTATAAGGCGTTCTATTTGTTATTGACTAGCTGTGCTATTCCGTTTATAAAACAGAAAATTAATATAAAGAGGATACTTTGATTATTAACGAAGACGTTAAATGGTGTATGAAACAGGAGATTAAACTAACCTTTGGTTAGAAAGAGCAGTAAGTGATCACCTCTTTGTGGTTGTTCTAAGGAGGATACTTTCGGGGGTATTAATTTTAACAGCTAAGGTTGTTGGTCGTAATGAATGACCGTTCCTTACGTCTGATATGATCAGCTGTACTAAGGCGTTTTTAAAGAAACGTACGTAATTATTGCAAGACTTGTCTGTCACAAGGGGCCAATCTTTAATTAATATATAACAATCATTAATTCTGGTAGAATTAAATACCGCGTTCATGATCAATAGAACTGTAAGTGTTGCTTAACGAGGATACTCTCATTAAAGGGGCAATAATTTTAACTGTAAGAGCATTTAATTGCATTGCACAGTTTATAACAGAAAATAAAGAAAATACCATTTAATCATTTACTGATCAAGTACATTCTTAACTTTTCACTACTTCTTCGTCTCCTTGATGATGTTCATCGCTACCATGTAAATCATGCCGATCGCACCAAGTGCAACAACTGCGTATGCGATCGGCCTGAGAACAGTCGATCGTTTGACCAGTCCAATAAACGCAAGCGCTGGCATAATGTAGCATATCGCATTGTTGCACGTTGCTCCGATATACGCTACGATCTTATCGCAATCAACCTGAAAACACGCAATAATGCAGATAAGCGCAACATATGTGCCCGTTGCTATGTACCGGTACTTGTTGCTCGCCAGCACTTCCTTCTTAACACCTACAAATTTCCTAAGGATGTTGTTCAGCGCTACACGCGCAGGATGCGACTGGAAAGCAAACGAACAGCTCAGTGTCACAATGAACAACCAATCACACGCCCTAATGGCGTATTTGTTCACGCTATTGCGTTTAAGCAGCATCTTGCACAGGTCTGAGTCTCGATCGGTAAGCAACCTCAGAATGTTCGTTGTGGCGGCCTCGCCGAATCCAAAGTATCCGAACAGCCCGATCGCCATGTAAAGCAAACCGCCCATCAACGTGGCACCTATCGCCACTTTGAGAACACCCGCCCGGCTGCCATCCTTCAGCTGCGAATAAACAGCCACCATGTTCTGCTGGCAGCCCAGCGCAAACAGCAGACCGCTCACACCGGTCGAGTAATCCTTATTAAACTTAAGAACCGTCACATTTTCACGGTTAACAACGAACACGTACACAACAAAGCACGCGAGATAAACGATGGATGCCACGGACACAAACGACGCAATCTTCAGCGATGAGAGGTCCTTCTGAACGGCAAGCATGAACACCAAAAAGGCGGCAATCACCGTAATTACCGGCTTGGGAACCGCCTCCTTAATTTCAAAATGCACAGTATTGGTGATAAACGTTAAATACGCCATGCAACAGAAGAAACAGCACAGCAGTATAGCAATATCGGCACACGGCCCCATAAAACGAAACGACCGCGAACATACCGAGTAATAAGTGGGATGGGGATCTTCAGATTCAATCGCAGCTACACCAAGCAGATACATAGTGAGTGCGGTAACCGATGCAACCATCACAAACAGAACAAGGCCCTGCACCCAGCCAAGCGAGTAATAAATTAGTGGCAGATAAAGAACGCCAACACCAAACATCGTGTTCATCATGAGAATGCTTCCTTGTATTGCACTCACATTCTTTCCCATGTAATTAAATTTGTGGGGTTACCGCACGAATTAAATATTTAAATAAAAATTGGGATAAAATACGGTTTATATGAGTATATCACCTGTTATGGGCGTACGCATTGCAATTTGCATTGCTTGTTGGTATAAATGGACATAACGCCCGTGTATGTATGGATGGATTATTTGGCAATCTGTACTAAGAATTACTTTAATTTCATTCTGGGATTTATTAAAAATGTGTAACGGACGCTTATTTTGTTTAAATAAATGGTAACTGAGCAGAACGATGATGAACGTTTTTTTGGCAGTAATTTGTTCTACAAATGCAAAATAAATTATCCATGTAAGTGTTGATTATTATTCTTGTCAGTGTTGATACTTGTCACGTTGCTGTTGATAATTATCCTTGTTAGTGCTGATTATTATCTTGTTAGTGTTGATTATTATCCTTGTCAGTGCTGATTATTACTTTTATTATCTTTGTTATCATCGGTGCTCAATAGAGAATTAAATAAAAATAATCAATTTTAGTTACTCTAACACGCACATACATGCTGTGCTTTATCTTTCATCCGTATTTGTTCATATCGCGCATGTGATTCATTGATGACGTGATAAAGCAGAGATTAAACCAAATATGTCGCTTTTATGGCAATATTGAATTAGAAAGGGATGATTTTGATTAATTACGGACCAATCAATGGGAAAGAAGGAAAATTATTTATTTAACATGCATAGAGCGCTATTAACACGTTTCTGGCCGTACAACGAGTTATATTCTACCCGCAGGAGTATTTTAAACTGCCGTTTACCGTAACGGACGACCATAACATTAAATAAACAGGGAAAGAACGTTATCTTTATTGCGTAAACATGCTAATGTTGTTATGTTTGGTGCCGTACGCTCGTACAAAATCAGTAAATCTACGGTAGTTTACCTCTTTTGACAGTGATAGAAATGGAAGAAAAAAGGGCGGGAGATACTGTGAATTGAATGGCGCCCAACCAAGGCTTTGATTACTACGCGTGCGATATAAACTAGAAGAGAAACACTTTTGTTATTTGTAAAGAATTTATAGATAAAAATGCAACTATTGCTAGTGAATGGTGTTAAGGATGTGAGTGGTGGTTTTGAAAAGAGTCATATTTGATGACATTGTTGGAAATTAAAATTTTTTGTTATTTTTGCACATTTCTTAAATTAATACACAAGATTTTTTACGTTTTTAAAAGCTGTTCTGGTGAAAGGCATTTTTATGCTACTTTTAACTAAAACAGGATTTTTATCTCAATTTAATCAATGTGTAAACAAGCAGCATCATTCTCTGTTAATCATAGATTCATTATTATTTCATTCTTGTTTTATCGGATTGTTGCTGCTTCTTTATTCTTTATCAGCTTGGTTGCTACTTTATTATGTATTTTCTTCCGAAAACGTAGGCTTATTCAATACACTCCTATCTATCGAATATACAGTGTATAATGCTTTAACACAAAGGAAGATTTACTTGTCACGTTTTCATAAGACACAAGGCATAACCTGTATTTTATTAGAAGTATTTATTATTAATTTATTGGTTCGTAAAATTAACATTTTTCGTGTTTAAAGAACTAACTATGGCTGTTAACCTTGGTTAATGAGAATTTTACTTTTTTAACAATACGATATTCTCGTACTAATGGTACAGCCATAATGGAATGCTATTTTTAAGCGAATTAAGATGAATAAATTATCTGAACTACTTCAGCAATGGACAATTTTATGCTTCTATAACATCCTTATAGCAGTTTACTTTCTTTCCTTAACGTAACTTTATTTAATTTCGTTTTCTAATGCTTGTGGACAAAGCCTTCGCCTCTAATTTTCCTTTTTTTCATAATTGAACGACAAAAATTAATTGGTCTCACGAATTTTTTTAAAATCGATTTGATTAGTTCTTTTTACGCATTATACAGCCATATAAATGAGCAAAAGTACATTCATCGCACGGATAACGTATATACGATCAGTAAGTTATTCAAAATTGTGTTTAAATGCAGAAGTATCACATTAAATGACATATTAATTTGTTCTGATTTAAATGTTTAATACGTTCAGAGCAAAGAAGTCTTATGCTATATACCAGTAAAATATTTAAAAATAAAAGTATAATTAAGTTCAATAATATTAACTATTGATGATAAAATAACTCAAACAATGATCATTGAACAGTAATGATGTGATGAATTCTATGATATATCCTTTTAACAGTAACACCGGATCATTGATACAAATATGGAGCAAAATTTTATGAAAACTGAATGCTTTTATGGTTTTGTAACGTTGATATGCCAAATCCTACAAAATTTACGTTGTTACTGGTGTTTGTGTCATTGTAGAACGATAAATATTTCTTTAAAGGTTTACTGAAACCAACGATGGTATCTTAGAATCATAGATATGGAATTTAACAGCAAGATAATATTATGAGACATAAATTATGGCTGTTCTCAAGATATCACGTAATAATAGTTGAAATTCGTGAAATCGTGTCATTAATTAATAAAATACTATGTGATCTCGCGAATAATATATAAAATATGCAAACAAGTCCTCACGAGATGTGATATTTTGCTACAATGTGTAATATAATCTTATTAAAAAGAGATTTATTATTGGCACAAAGAAGTTGATTTTTCTAAGAATATCAAAGTGTATTTGACTTATATATTGTTATAATATATAAAAAAATAATCTTTGTGTTCCATCAGATCATATTAGTTTTATAGCAGGTTTAATCCAAATACAGTGTTATTTTTGTTGGACGATTTTTTTTAAATAACACAGAACTGTTGAATTTCAATACTTTATTTCGTCCTACAAAACAGTTACCCGTTATAATCTCAAAACCATGATCGTTTTTAGCTTGCTTATCAATTACTTTTGATAAATTCACCTGCAAATGACCGGTTCATCATGAAGTTAATCTTTAAGTCTAGAAATTAATGAGAGAAGTAATTTTTTGTATTTATAGCGTTGGAGAGTTAAAAGTGAGAAATTATAAGTCGTACTATAATAATAAATTATACATAACGTAATAAGGTAGTATTAGTATACAAATACGTTTTAATTATAAAAAAGTGCGATGAGCACCTTTAAGATATTCAAATATATTAAATTGGTTGAGTAGTTGCCAAGTTAACAGAACATATCAAACAAACACCTGTAAGAGCGTCTTCGTGATGTAACACGGGTCAATAAAAATACTCTTAGTTTAAAAAACGAACATCCGTAGCTAAGACATTACCTGGTATCAATAAGAATCACAAGAAAGAAAATGTTTTGTAAAATAAGAATTAACACTTGAAACACACTTTGTAGTGCCTTTGAATGGAAGAATCTGTGTATATCATCCGATTAAGGATGGTACTTGTGTTGATATCAAGTATTGTTCTCCTTATGCCATGCTAAAATTTTTACGATCAAACCGATCATTCGCATTTGTGCCGCATCCTACAATGTAATCAATTTCACACGGACAAACAAATGAATACTTGATCATATTCACTACAGCATACTTTTTAATGCACATTTATTATGAGTACGTTACATAGTCCTACCGCATGGTTAACCATAATTGATCAAAAATGATATTTCTATAGGAAACAAAATTCGAAAATTTCGTATAAAACAAATTTAAATCAACAAATTGCACATAAATAAAAGAAACCTAAAAGATGAGCAACCGTATACAAAATCGCACACTTACTCGCAGGAATGCCAAAAAATTAAACGAAAACACAACCAAAAAGAAGCGTAAGATACCTTCGACCACCGCAAAAAATAGGGTATCAAGGTTAAATAATATCAATTACTACGAAATTACTTCGGAGGGTATGAGCAAATCGAAAGAAAGTGATTATGTAAAGCGGTTAGAATCACCTGAGAACTCCTTTAGAGTGAAAATTAGTGATTCGTTCAACTGGTCAGAATATGATCGGTATTTGAGAGAGGAGATTGAGCAAGAAACTTATGAAAATGAGTGTTTAATAACACATGCGGAACTGTTTATTGACTGTATGAAGAAGATGGAAAGAGAATTTGAATAGTAAGGAGGAGAAGAGAACGTTGAAGCAGACAGGAGTGGAGAAAAATAAAAGAATTGTTTTAGATTGAATGTTTAGATAAAAGAGCGTCGTTTATAGTATAAAATTTACGGTAGAATGATTCGTGTCTTAATAGATAAAAGTTTGATAATTTAACGGATTGCTGGTCCGTATTTTATTACGTTCGTGTGATGGTCCATAATGTGCTGAAAGATGCGCATTCTCATGCCTTTCTTTACTAAATTATACTTTATGATAGATGATGTTGAGTGAGACTGTTAAATGAAGCATACAATATGTGAAATATTCTTTACTTTCAGTACTACAACGATTATTTGTGTTGATGAACCCCATTACATGAAAGTACGTAATTAATTGCTTTAATATAAAAGGTCCTTAAAGTACCATCTGTTAGAAACGTTTATTTTTTATTGAAGCTATTACTCGCAGTGATTAACTTTTTTAAAAATTTCATTCATTCTATTCTCAAAAAAATTACCACTTGCCTATTTAACATTTTCAGCTCTTTTTATGTGCTGTGCAGAAACAATATTTTTACGGAGACATCCCTTAAAAATGATTGCTTGTAACTGAAATCGACAACACTACTCGTACATATAACGTTCATTTTTTATTGTATAAATTTGCTTGATAGCCTGTACAATATTATACGTATTAAAACATACTTTGCATCAAATTCCAGTAAATCGAATTTATTTATCGTTTATATACCACAAGGCGCGTCACGTACCAATTCTACCTCACCGATCGGTATTGCTATTAGTAATCGTAGTATAATTACTTAAGAAGTCTTTCAAAGACTAGTGAATGAACACGATCAGTTGACTGTTTGGTGGAAGTACAACCTTTTACTGGTTTATGAATGAAGTCATTTTAGAAATGGTGTTAATTTATGTAATATAGAAATAAAAATTCGGCATTTTCTATGTTAACCACGTACAAACTTATTCGTTTTTCATATAATATTTAAAGTTTTCACCATGTATCAAAGTTAATGCTCTGTTAGTGGCAGATTATCAATGGTGAAGAATTTCCTGGTTATTTTATAAATACAAGCGTTTATTTCTCATATCGATGTCTTCATGTATCATAATTACGAATTTTGTACGTTTTTTTCATAAAAACGTTTTAATTATCGCTGCACACCACACAAGCACTCTTGTGGTCCTCTGCAACATATTGTGGTCACCAACCTTTATCAGTTACTATTTTTAAACACACGCACGCCTACTTGCAGTTTACCGTCCGCGTAATTTGTCCTTTTAATTTTGTTTTTCTAATCCTCAGGTTGATGGGAGAGAATGAAGAAAAAGAAAACACGGACTACATTTATTTCTGTAGCATTGTGGATGATGTATGTGAGTTTATAAGCGAAGAGGATGTTTTAGACACGGATCTAATAAACCAATAAGAGAGACAATCGGCTATTCGTAGGTTTCGCATATTCACCCGACATATAATTCTTATTAAGCATGTAGTTATCGTTAATAGCATGCGTTTTATATCGTCGTGTATTTTACACATTTATATCCTTCATTCCCCCCCCTTTATCCCTGTTTCCAAAAGCGTATCATTCCTTAATTAATTCATCATTTTGCACACTTTCTGGTTATTAGAACCGACTGGTCCCGTGGTTTATGTTCAGATATTATTTTTTTCTCTATCCCATGTTTCGCACGTTGTGTGAACACGGCCGTAATGGAAAAATTCATTCGTTTGGACGAATAAAGGAGGTTTTAAACTGCAATACGGTGATTATTGAATATAAAACACTCGTTTTACGATTTGTTTGTGATGACGTGGGTGTTACGTGTAGAGAAGGAGGCTGGATTAGGTTTTATGGATATTTAGAGGACGATGCTATTCTTGGCACCTTCTATGTTTGTTTGGATGGTGTGGATATAAACCTGATAGAAAAAGTGGCTTTCTATGTGAAAAGGGCTAAAAAACATCTGTGGATCGCAAGATAGGTAGCAGTGATGTGTTGAATTTATACTGTTATACGATGTTCCTTATCATAAATATTTTATTACAAAAATTATCATTATTTAGTTCTCTCTACAAGAAAAAGCGTATTTTGATCTAGCCTTTTGAATAAGTACAAAAGTTTTGCTGTTCTTTAAAAATACGCGTATTTATACATGGTTTTATAACACTTTGAATGATATTTTTATTATATAACTCGTTGATTTTGCTATTAATAATAAAAATTAAAAAAACTTTGAACAAAAACTATCGCTGATAACGAAGAGCTACGAACATCCGGAAAATAAATCAAATACAAGTTTTAACATTTTTTACATACTCTAGTCCCTCACGCAAGGATTAAGGATTTGATGGCATAGACTAGACTCTGAAAACCTAAAATCAACGAGTTAGCCGTACATTCGGTTTATTCTAAGGCTCAATGTTATTATACAAAGTCTTAAGTGATACGTAAACCAAGAGAAGAATATAAAATTATCAAAAAGAATCTCGTCATTTTTTAATGCTTACAGCTTAATTCTACTTCGAGTCAATTTTGGTCACTATCGCTTAATTTACGTTATAATGTGATGAGATCGTGTTCAACTCTGTTGTACAACCTTTTAAATGTATTTGAACATTCTATTCAGCATGCATTAAAAACATGGTGTACCCGAGTAGTATGTTGGTTAACTTAAAGTGTTTATTTGTTGTTGTATAACATGTTGTGGCATTAATTCCTACAATGATCGCCATACTCTGTTGGTTATTTCATGATTTTTCATTCCTTCCATATCTATTTCAATAACATCGTTTTTCTTCACATTTATTGCTTTACATTTTTTCTTGTAAAATTGCAAATTAAACCCGCTCATCAATTCTAAGAACAGCGTGTTGGCAGATGGCTGCTTAATTAAACAAATATTCTCCTGCAGTTTAACCTCTTCCTCTTTCCAATATTCCAGTTTACATTTCAGATCCTCAATGTCTTTTTCCAACGATACAATGCGCTTTGCATATTTAAACCTTTCATTATTATATTTCAGGAACAGTCCGTCGTTTTTTTCCTTTACTAGCTCGTTGTTTTTTACCTCTGTTTGCAGTTGCGCGATTTGTCTTTTGAGCAATTTGTTATTTTCTCTGAGATCGTCCAGTGCGGGTTGCTGATCGTTTTTGGGCGGTATGCGATTATATGTAACTGCGTCTGCCTCCAAAAATGATTTGGTCAAATCTGAAATGATGTTTATTGCATCCTCCATTGGGGGCAAATAATTAATTGATACTATAACACGTGCTTGACGAATACGTGTTACGGTGTTTTTACAGATATTAGCCTTAATATTCCAGTGTGAAACATGATATAAATTTTATTATGTAATGATAAGGTTTATTTCCAACCATCATTGCCATTCGTGCTCTTCAATCATCTTCTAAAATTTGTCATTTTTTAGTGGGGCTTAGAATTCAATCGACGGCCAAAATTTTCATGTATTTACTATTTGTACTGTTCCGTTTTAAAAATGTAAAACTGCCTGTCATAAAGGATCCGTATTTAATTAACATAAAATGTTTAAATAGTACGTATTTATTAAATTTTACTTTTTCTTTGCCTTTACTTTTCATTATATCACAATCATTTTGGCGCTGTTTTCATTCTCAGTGGGTTAAAATTAATTCAACAGGCAATGTATTCCCGGATATCGTTGGTAAAAAGTTGTTTGAAATGTTGCCGTGTGTGGTGGTAATTAAACTGGCTTTTAATGAAAAAAAATCGCTGAATAAGTTTGAGCGAATATGAATTAAAAAACGTAGATCTACATTTCTTATCAAAACATAAAATATTCTCATTTCTTTTCTAGGAGCGATCAACCAGTTCACGAATTCTATTACATGGCCGGTTGCGCTATTTCATTTTCCTAATAAACTCTAAATGGATATTGTCAGCAACACGAGATTTATTTGCGTTTCAGCCTGTATAAGGATTGATTAAGTAGACATTTATACTCCACTGAGTATCTGGATGGAGATATAGAGCGTGTACCACTACAAGTATTATTGCTATTTAGAGAGAAGAAGATCAGGTCTGAGATCAAAAACAACATTTACGTTTCGAGCGACGTTTTTTAACAAGTTACTTCAATTATCTCATTCAAACACATTACCCAACCAAATACGTTCTTTTGGTGTTTTGAACAACACGCTACGTTCTTATCATTCACGTGATATGTCTATCGCTCGTTTTTAACCCGATTTAAGATACGGTAACCTAACATTTTTTATATATCATCATTCATATTGTTGTAAGAATTTATTTTCACCACTAATTTGTTGGATTTATCTAAATTATGAACCTCAGACAAGGTTCAAGTCTACACCTAAAACTGTGGTTTATGATAGTTTAAAAATCTTAAGTTGTATACGATGAAGAATATGTTACCGGTTCCTCGGGTAAATATCCTTCAGTCAAAAAGCTTTGAAAAAAATTTTATTTTAGAACCAATTACTATTTCAATATTTATTTAGCTGCATATTATTGTTTTAATTGCTTTAAAAGATTCTTCCAATTAAATCTACGTGATTCATTATAATTGAATTAGTCTTTTTTTACAAC
>JH994032.1:3229-27987 GCA_000316135.1 Trachipleistophora hominis | reverse complement strand
TTCATTTAAGACCGATGTTTCGAGTAATTGTTTGATGCGGAAGAAAAATAGTTTTCCAATCCTAACTGAAAAATATTACTCAACAAGAAATGAATAAGATGGATTAAAGTTAAGATATTTAGAAAAATTATAAATTAAATTCACATTAATTCAAACTTTCTGTTTCATAAATGGAATAGCGCAGCTAGTATAATATAGTTTTATTACCATATCAATTAAAGAAAAAACAAAAATCGTGTTCATATTAGAAGAACAAATCTTAATTTTATTGATTTTCGCCGATTCTCATGTTTAGCATTCGTCTGTACTGATTTATAGGGTTAAAACTAACCGGATCAATTTCGTAATGCTCCTTTCTATCAACAACAACAAAGCTTTCAAGATTCTCGAATTCAACATAATGACCGAGTGTTTCCAAAATTTTACGAAGATTTTCATTTATCACCTGTTCATCGACTTTAGTACCTTCTTCGACCTCCTTAAACACATACAGCTTACGTAATTTAAGTTTGGTAATCTCTTTTTCAATTTGAGATCTGTCTCCCCAGCCAAAATCTTTGAACATTAGCACCTCGGTGGATTCAGGAAGAAATTGAAAGTTGGTAACATTGGCAACGAAAACGGCATCTACCACGATAACTTTAAGCTTATCAAAGTTTTTTAGATTCTCGAATTTTGACAATAAATTTTCATCCGGCGTGCACGAATCGCACAAGTTCAAGAATTCGATTCTTTGAGGCATGTATTCAAAAGAATTATTTGTCAAATATTCTATGCCAGCATCCAATGCCTTAAGATTAGCTGCATGCATTGAATATTGTTGCAGGTCGTGATTGCTCATAAGAACTCCTATGTATGTCAAACCATGTATTCGTGAAATCAACTTGCATTTGTGGAATGCATTAAGGAAGTTTTGTACTATTCGGTGTATAATTTGACTGGAAGATACATCATCTAAAATAATTTCATCTTCATTCTGCTGGTTTTTATGGCTTGAATTCTCGAAATAAGGTG
Source organism: Trachipleistophora hominis (assembly GCA_000316135.1). Classification (NCBI taxonomy): domain Eukaryota; kingdom Fungi; phylum Microsporidia; family Pleistophoridae; genus Trachipleistophora; species Trachipleistophora hominis. Next base: position 26,973 of record JH994032.1, on the reverse strand, counting down.
AACTTACATATTGTTTGTTCAAATATGCTTCAAAACTTAATGTGTTTACTTTCTGTTCATCTGAACATACTATTTTCAAAAACATTACGTTCCCAAGCTGATTGAGTATGTGTGTTATGACGCTATAGTCACAGCAAAGATCCTGTAAAATCAGCTCGTTTACATCAGGCATACCTTCGATTATCAACTCATTATATTTTATAGGATCAAACACAATTTTCAACACTTTTAAATGCGTACCTTCCGGTATAACTATTTTTCCCCTGCAACAAAATATTCTCAATATACTGCAACCATTGTTGATTTTAAAATTGTTATTAATATTAATCTCCTTAAGTTCAATCGTATTATAATAATCTGGTAGCTGAACAGCGTCATTTATCGCACAACAATAAAGTGTAAAACACATTCGCGGTATATTATGTATCTTCTCAATACCAAGAAAAGTGTTTTTAGTAAAATTTAGCTGTGCGCAAAAAATTCCTTCAAATTTAAATATTCCCTTACTATCAAAAATTTCAATGTTATCATGGCATGACGTTATTTCGAGTGTGATTATATCATTGCATTCTATTTCAGCAATAACAACACATACTATGTTCCTATCTATGGTTATAGGTGTATCAATTCGTAACTGGACGAGACAAAGTGAACTCATTGTCGATGTTTGTCTTTTCTTGAATGAAAATTCTGAATCCTTAGACAGGAGCACTTTGCTGAAACCGGCAGTACCCGACAAGTCAAATCTTCCGATCGTTTCTTTTATTATTAGTTTTTCTCTACCACTACGAACATGTATTGTTTTTTCTGGATTTCCCTCAAAATTATACAAACCAAAATTCTTCCACTTCTCACTAAAGGTGAGAGTTTGTGCAAACTTCACGTTTTGTATTGTAAAACGACTTAAATTTGCAAATTTGGTGCTATTTATTGCATAAATATCATCACTGATGCATACTTTCATATCACGTATTGGTTGTATTTCGTTATTCTTAAAATCGATTGTAAATTTGAGATAGGTTACGTAATCGTAAGGATAATCACCTTTATTTTTCACAGGATTTCTATTTAATTTATCAGATTCTACTTTTATAGCTACTTTTTCAATATATTTTTGTTTAAAAAACTCATGCTGAAGCAACTCCGTAATATCATCGTTTAGTGAATATTTGCCACTTATGGCCGGTTTTAATTCATCGATTGGCCGAAATACTCTCATTATTATTGTTAATGTTGTGTTGCGGGGTCGATTTTGGAAAGCCTTATGGAATTCAGCGATATTTTCTCTTAGGGTGTCATATTCCACTTGCAAACATTGAAAGAAGAAGCCAATATTAAAGTTTTCAAGCTCTTTGTTTAGAGATACTCCGCATTCTCGGCTATTCTCACCATATACCATAGCAATGTATTTCTGGTTTAATTTTAGTCTACATATAATATACGTGTTCACGCTTTCCCAAAATGTTTCAATACAACGTTCAGAATTACAACAAGTACAATCAGTGGTAAAATTGTGAAACGAATTTGATCGTGCTTTCTCATCTGAGTCATTTTCGAATAACCTCAAAAATTCAGTAGGATTTTCTTGTATACTTTCACACATTTCGCTTAAAAGTTCTACATTATCATCCAAATGTAAGAATACATATTTAAATATGTCAAAATAATCTTTTTGTTCAAATGTTGTTGCACGAATAGAACCCGAAGCCAATATTTTTTGATATAATTTTTTAGTGAAAGGTAATCTAACTATTTTATACGACCGATTTTCATTATAATATGAACGTATATAATCGTAATATGTGTGCGGTTGCTGTTCTATTTTCGCTCTTTTCGGCTTACTATCACCCGATTCTGGCTCAATCTCGTTTAAATCTGCATTTGTTTTAGATATTGCATTTCCGTTGATTATTTGATCGATATTACATTGTTCTACACTAAAATGTTTATTCGTTACTTTCTCCTGCTCTAGAAACGTAATAAATCTTGACATCTGTGTATGTTCCAAGTTATTGAACACCATATATTCATTTTTTTCGCTCAAAGTAGGTTTGAAAACGAAAATGTATATTACGGTTGCAGTTACGTAATCAGTTATATTGTATAACATATTTTAAGATATAAAAAATTTTGTGTCATTAAATAGATTTGGTCATTTCTTTTTTTAAAATGTGAAAAAATCGTTTATGGAATTAAAAATATCTATTAGTTGCTTGACATGATCAAAAGCCGATGGCTGTGATCGGTCTCTGCAGACAAGGAGAGTATGTTTGTGATAGTAATGTGAAAGAAAATGAAACATGCGTCATTTAAAAAAATTAAAAATATTCAGATCTGATAAAATATCACAGATCATAAATTTGGTGTTTCAAATATGTATTTATAGAGGAACAAACGGCGTATCATATTCGAAAAATTGAATAGACAGGTTCATTTCGAACCAAACGCTGCTATTTATGGAATATATTTTTTTAACCACAAATGTACATTTCTATTTTTTGTGCTTGTTTTATTTATAGTACCTTCTTTTGAAGGCGATTCCTTGATTGATAAATAGCCATCGCGGGTAAAAAACGATTGTATCTAGTTGAAAAATCGTAAATTACCATAAAATTTTACAATTTAGTATGTGTTGTTATTTTTTTAATGAGATGTGCATCTTATTGTTAGTCTTAACATTATATTTCGATTTAAAATAAAAATTATCGTGTTTATAAAAAATTTGTTTGGATTGTTGTGGAAGTTTTTGTATTTCCCATTTTTTAATTGATTTTACGTGGAAATTTTTCACAATTGAGCATCAATTTGGATATAACAGAGAAGATCCAAGTTATTGCTTTAGAAAACATAAGCCTTATGGCTTATGTTTTGAATTTTGTAGACTTATATATAATTTTTTTTCAAAATATTTTTTGATAGAAAGAGATAGCATATTGAACCGTAATAAAAAGTAAAGTACACAATAAAACTTTGCACTTACACGTAGATTCTAAAACAATAAATCAAACCAACTGTGTTTACTTAATTAGGAATGTTTGTTAATCTACTATGAAATCACTCTGGTTTTATTACGCGTTTCAAATCTGTTTTGATTCTCCGCTTATTAGGTAACTTAAAAAATTTTACTCTATATTTATATACCATCGTACCTTTAAATTTAAATTGCTGATACATGTTACTAACAGAGTATAATGAGAAGTATTACCGATTAAAAAACTATTATCAAAGTTTACCTATTTGGTACGACGAACAAGAATGGTACCTATGGTTCATACCTCAATTGTTTACCGATACTATTGCAATCTAGAGTATGTTTATTCATATGGTAGAATATGAGAGATTGGCACCAAAGCAACAATTATAACGTATTGTTTGTTTAGATATTATTGGCCCGGAACCAACTTCCTCTATTTAATCAGTTAGATAAATAACCTTTATGTTGCAATATGTATCGGCCCAACAGATATAATTCTAAATATTGTTAATAGTCGAAATTAAGACATTTTACTCTGCATGATATATTTAATGTTAATGAGAGAATATAATTATTTAATTGTAAATCAGCATTTTAAAGTAGCCGGACGAGCGAAAGATACAAACAATTGTATTAAACACTGTTCTCATACGAACTTTTTGTTCTTCTGTAATTTTGTCAGAATTGAGCTATCAACGTGCAAAGTCTGTAGAGTTAAATGGTTGTGTTCGACTCTAACTAGTTTGTTAATTTTTGTCCATACAGAAATTGCATTTTTATGTTATACGGGTACTGAATACAATTCTACATATTTTACTATCGATGCACACATCAAGGACTGTTAATAAACGCTCCCATTACGTTAAAATATGTAGATGTATTAAAGCCCCTTTTAACCATAGTTTGGTACGTATGTGTACATGTACGAGGGAACTTAGTGTTTATTAATCCTACATGCTAACAAAAAATTAAATTGGCTAAATTTTAGAAGTTAAAACTAGCTTTGATGAATCTACGAACGTACAATTTAGTCCGTGAATTGTGAGAATAATTATTTTCAAACAATAAAACCGATATTTCCAATAAAAAAAGTAGATCATCACGATACTCATGTATATTAACACTTTTATCTCCAAAATAGATATTGTATCATATATACAGTTGATTAATATCTTATATTTAGCTCAGTTTAGCACACATTTACTTTTTAGGATTCGATTAACTAACCATAAACAATTTGTATCAATTTCGACTGATTAAGTTATTGCTTTCCTATAAAACAAATTAGGAATTCATTAAAGTATCTGTTTAAATGCAATTCTTCATAAATCGTCTCGTTTTTTTTATAAACTACTTTCTAGCTATTCAGAAACTTTTTGATGGCATCAGATCATTCATTAGCTATGAACCCAGTAATTGTAGAGAAATCGTTGCCAGCATCTTAGTAAAGCCAACAAAACAATTATAAATGTAAAAAATTACAATCTTACGTGTTATATTTAAATAAATCTTCTATCAATATTAATACGCAATCTTATGTTGCGACACCGAGTAGTAGTATACTTGACAGGAGGAATGCGGTAATAAACTTTGTTGATTGCATTGATCTTTCCATTATGAAAAGGTAGTTTGTTGGTGTCCGAATGAGCGATTGTTATAGCCGGTTTTATTCGTATAATTTGTTCTTTAAAAACATTGTGCCTGTATTCGACGAGTGTAATTATATTTAGCCATCAACATAGTATTATAGTTGTTTGTATCTGTCCTGTAGCCATTGTTTTTTGTAATTAAGTATTCTTCTTTGACTACGTAGGATCTTTCCTTAATATTCCTTTCATACGGTCTATACATCCTTTTTTGGATATATTAATACCTTTGACATAGTCGATTGGTTTTGTAATGAAGCACTTAAACCTGTTATACGATATTCAAAAATATGTTTATATTTTAATCGTTTTTTAGAGTGTTAAAAAAACCTTTATTTTCAAATTAGTCAGTCATTTTGTAAGTTGTTTTTATACAAATATCCTGCGATATGGTAATATGAGCTATAACCGAAATATTATCAAAACTATTAAAATTTCATATAAATATCGACCAAAGGCATTTGTTACATTAGTTATAAAAAATTATCTTGTAAAAGGCAATATTTAGCAATATTTTTGTTTTTTAATCATAGTGTTACTTTTCTTCGATTATTTTCTGGTGATTTATATTTATATTAAATGCCAAAAAATCAGTTTATATTCGTTAGCCAACTGTGCTACTCGGTTAAAAACAGAGAATCAGGTTGATGTGCATTCATTAAGATTCATTCATTTTTTTTATCGTTTTATCTTCGTTGGCCATTTTTTAAAGTCAGTATTTTTTAACAAGAGGTTAAAAAGATAAATCTGAATTAGCAATAGTGATGTTTCAAAATATTATCGGTAAAAGATAGACAAGAGTGTTTCAGAATATAAGAATTAGACAAAAACATATTAATTTTCGTTTCTCATGGAAACGTGAAACAAATTTCTTCATAGTTTCAGGTATTTGAAAACAGTGTCCTATACGTGTATGTGATTTAAATCAGCTGAGCGAGTTATTATATTAATAATTTCAACAAAAAATCACAACAAAAGAATTTTATATTTTAAAAGCTAAATATAATCTGTTTCTACACGATCAGTTAATTATTGTTGAAAAACTTTTTATTTATATTAATGATTATGATATTGATAATGATCGCGGGTTGATCATGAATAATCTATCAAAACGAGACGACTATTTTTGTGATAACATTAACATGTTGCTTGGCTCAAAGATTATATTACAGCATTTGAAGAAAAAGTATCAGTGTCACCATTAAATAGTTTGATCAAAATCGTTTAATACGAAATATAATTTGTTCTATTATTAAAATGGCCAACCTGTTTGTTAATTAAGACATTTCACAAAAAATCGATATGATTAGTACTCATGATCCGTGCCCACCATTACATAGGTAGGCATCATAATTGATGAGGCATATAAAACATGCTGCAATAACTTCTAGTATTCTTTAAATAAATAATTCGATTGATGTTTATATGGAAAAGTAACGTGTTAAAAAAATTGGAGATGATTGCTAAATAATTTTTGAAGCAAGGGCACATATGTTTGCTTACAAGGTGATATTTATAACTAAATAAACGATATAGTAAATCATGACATTATACACCATTAATAAGTTAATTCAATCACTTATATGCTAAATAGCACTTTCTCATTGCACAAAACAAGATCCTTGTGTATTACTTCGAAATATTTTTTTAACTTTTATTTTTGTCTTTATAGTACCTATTACAGTGCTAATGTTTAATACCAGTATTTAGTCTCAAAAATTATATGTTTTAAAATGGTAAATTGTTTTTACCGGCTAGTCGTTAAGCACCATTCTATATTCATTAGAATAGTATAAACAGAAATATAAACTAGTATTTTTTAATTTGGTAGATAATTTACGAGAAAACATCTTGGCATAATTTTGCAGAGTGATAATTAAGATCAACAACATGTGTGTATTCTACGAGATACCCTGGACACACGCTTAATATCTAGTTAATGATAATACATTGTTTAGCTTAAAAGCAGATGTTTTAAATATACATATAATATTAATGTGTGGTAATAACTGTTATTCTCTTGTTTTCATCGCCTTATTTGTTCAACAATAATTGCTATTAGCCATTTTTACTGTCAAAATTCTTTGTGTTAGTATATTTACTACCTTGAGGCTGCAATCAGTTCCAGTAAATCAAAAAGATGTGCTTGTCTGAATAATATCAAATATGAAAGCTCCAAACAAATTCATGTCTAACAAAAAATTAATGATGAATGTATTGCAAACGAGTTAAATTTTAATACATTTACGGGGGTCTTTCAATGACTTCAAAAATAAATTTTTTACGTCCCTAAAGAGTAAAAATGTTCGAACTATCAAAGCTAAAGATCATACGCACAATAGGTGTGGGCACATTTGGGCGCGTGTATCTCACAGAATATAACGCAAAATACTATGCTTTGAAAGCGGTAAGCACCTCTACTCTCTTAAGACTAAAGCAAAAAGATCATCTGAACGAAGAAAGGAAAACCCTATGTGAACTCTTTTTCTGTAAGTATTTTGTCAAACTAATTTTTAGTTTTAAGACATCAAGATCATATTTTCTGGTTCTAGAATACGTAGGAGGAGGAGAACTTTTTTATTGGCTAAGGAAGCGTGGCCCTTTTAAATTAAAAGATGCGCGATTCTATGCCGCTGAGATCACGTTGGCACTCGAATATTTGTTCAGCAAGAACTTACTCTACAGGGACTTAAAGCCAGAAAATATTCTGTTGACCGAGAAGGGGCATATAAAGCTAGTCGATTTGGGATTTGCCAAAAAGCTGAATACACTCACGTTTACACTCTGTGGAACACCAGAATATATGGCGCCCGAAAAGCTTAAGTCTGAAGGATACGGGCAATCATCAGACATATGGTCTCTGGGAATTCTTATTTATGAAATGTTGAAGGGCATCCCGCCATTTTACAGCAAGGCCCCATACCTCATTTACCAGAGAATCCTTACGGACGTGCCAAATTACAGCGATATGGACTTGATAGCGGTTGATCTTATTGAGCAGCTCCTTGAGAAGGATCCGAAGCGGCGATTGTCAGATGTCAATGTAATCAAAGAACATCCTTTTTTTGGAAGAATATTCGACCTTATTGACACGATCGAACCACCAATTATTCCGAAGTTGAACTGTGCTGGCGACAGCCAATATTTCATTGAATATAATGAAGAGAAGGGAGATGAAGAAATAGAAGAAAGGAATAAAGTTAAAATGTATTATAGCTTCGAATAAAACAGTACGATAAGGATATAGTGTACCCGGAATATATGACTGCGGAACCTTTTGTCTAGCGAAACTCGTTTTATTTACAACTAAGGAATCTGGGCGGGAGAGGTTATCCTATGTGTCTACGATGACGATACATGATATTTCTGGACATGGGGGTGTGTTTAATAAATATAACTAAAACTTAATAAGTCCACAGCGTTGGTATGTAATCACTAACCGCTTGCGTTTGAAATATTTTTATTACTGTAACTAGCTGCGATATTGCATTTATGAAACGGAAAAAGAAATTGGCATGCATTCGATAGAGTTTATCTTTCTTTGTTCTAAATTCCATTATAAACCGATCATTTCAGAGCTTCATGTATTTTTAGCAGGGGTTAGACAATTAATTTTCGGCTGGTGATAGTATTTCCACCTTACATCGATCGTAAATGACTGCTGCGTGAGTTTCGCGACATGGGAATTTCATAACAACATATAACTTTTTACTTATTGGTAAAACATGAAATAATATTTTTTGAATTTTTCTCGAATTGACCAATCAGCTTGCGAGTTGTCTTTTTATTAATATGATTATAATACTTTACGTACTTGATACGTTATTAGACGTGATTTGAGTCTTTTAACCGCTCCATTGTTATTTACAACTAATATAACATCTAATTCGCAGATAATATAGATACCATCTTGCTCTTCATTATTTCAGTGCCCCGTATGCATATACATCAGATTCGCCAGTTATTGCAGTGGCAGCGTCCGGTACGGTCAAAAATAGCTTATTGTTTCTGAGCTATTAATTTGTGATATAAATTATATCAAAGTCCTGTGTTATGGGCGAGTTATGGATTGGTACAGTTTAATACAACATATGCTTTTATATTATACAACGCCTAAGTTTGCTTGAACAAATTGAGTTATCTATCAGCACCTTGCCACAAAGAATCTCATGATCTTACATGAACCCGTGTTTTGGCTTGCAACCGGTACATCAAGCTAATAAGCAGCTCTGCATTTATGAACTCGGCTATTTATAGATAAAAGTAAATTTAGTTGTTTTTTTTTCCATTCAGATTTATTACCATGTTTGAATGTGAATATATCCACGGTTGTGGATATTAACTATAAATTGTGTTATATGTACATTTAAGTAAATATTATAAGTTCTAATTTTTATTTATTTCGACAAAAGAAAAAAGTTGCCCAAGATGTTCTTTGAAATAGGTGATACCAACTTATTTTCTCTTCTCCAGAAAGATAAAAAGGGTATATCGCATGCAAAATCTATTTTATTGACGCAGCTGTCTCGTTCAACTGATAAAAAAAGGCGGGAGCAACTAGTGAGAAATTTTTCAGATTACGTAATTGGTGTTGGCGAACAAAGATGTAGGAAAATCGACCCATTTAATTTCATAACTCTCTTCAAAACTAATTTTAAACTAATTTGCAAGATTTTCGTGTATGGTATGTTATTGCTGCTGTTTTTCCTGCTTGCTTATGATTTATTTTGTAGTTTTTGGGATAGTCTAACTTATATACTCTTTATGTAAGCGAGGAAAAGCAAAATAAATCGGGTATGTTATGTATTATTTTTCATCTGCAGTCTCTTAAACTAACAAATATATAACTAAAAAATACATTTATAAGACGTTTTAAATACCATCCAAAAACTATACATAATATTTTAGCAAGTAAATTACGAAAATTGGTTCACCATCTTTGATGCATCCAAAAATTTCTCAATAAAATATTTAACATATGCGACGTATGCATTTTGTTGATGATACACTTTAAAAATTTCTTTTCACACAATCTAGAGTTTCGAACAGTCTTCTTGTGAAGTACTTTCTAGATTAAAACTATATATGCAACTTATGGAACATGCGTTCAGTTTGTGCAAAAAATGGACTGGTAGATGAATACACTTTTCTACGCCGTGAATCATTCGCGGTTTATTTTGTGTAAGGGGATATTAACCATTTCATTCACAAAAAAATGATTTACGATCATTAGCAAGCTATGAAAGCAATTATTCATTATTTGTATCATATTATACTCTTGTAATATCGATAAACGTTCTTTATGTATGTATCATGACACTTTTACCAAAGTTTGATATTTGTGGATGCTTGTTGACTTTTTCTTCAATATTCATTTTTGTATCGACCCAGGATCTTGGTCTGTCCCGAGTATTCAACAAAATTCTATTGAGTTTTGCTGTAAAACCGTTTTGCTTTTGTTTTTTTATTCGCTTCTTTTAGCGTGAATTATGAACTAAGGCTTTTATATTAATAGCGTAGTTAAAGAACTTTTTTAATTAAATTTTTATTGCCAGCTCTATGAACTCATTTCTTGTCAACATGACAAGTTCATACCTTTCAATTATATAATTAATATATCATTGCAAATAAATTTTCCTTGTTGGATAGTTATATCATTTGATCACAATGAAAGAAATTTACTTAATAAATGATTTGGTACAAAACTACGGGCTAAGATGCGTAAGTTTAAAGAAAATCTTAAGTAATATAACGTGTGCTTGTCGCAAAAGTAAGATTTCAAGGATCGGAAACCATCATTGTATTGTCTCAGAAACTATTTGGTCATATATAACACGGACTAAACAGATTATTCAGCATTAGACTCATAAACGATACGTCTTAGCAGTAGTTGTAGTAAAACTTATGTTAATTATTCAAAAACCTATATATAATCATATAACGGATATAAACACCAAGCTTTGAAATAAGTACAACAAAAAAGGAATTTTATAAGCGTATTTTGCACGTTTTAAACCAAGTATTACGGTTAGTTAATACAATAAACATAAATGTTTTTTAAAATGAATAGACAACGAATGAACCAGTTGATGATATGTCAATAGCTATATCTTTATTTTGGTGTACATAATAAAACAGTGGCTTATAAAACAATAACATTTCAACCTCATTTAAGAATACGGTTGAGTATTATTATCCAGTAAAAAAGCTTGATATATAACCTCTTACAAAATTAAATGTTCTTCTTCCATAATCATAAATTGTACTGGCCAAACCACCCAGTGTCCAGGAATTTGTGGAATTGTCGGGGTTATCTGGTGGACTAGTAGAATTGACCGGTGGACTAGTAGAATTGACCGGTGGACTAGTGGAATTGACCGGTGGACTAGTAGGATTAACTGGCGGAGTAGTGGAATTGACTGGTGGACTTTTAGGAGTAACTGGTGGATCATTAATACCACTCGAACTTTGTAGATTTGGCAAATTAGAATTTGGAGATAAACTTTCATTTGACTGACTTTTATCTTGCTGCAAGTTCGGATTTGTCTTTTCCGTACCAGAATTATCCTTATTAGACGAAGGTATTGATCCATTTTGCCCAGCAGATTTTAGAGTTTTCTCGATAATTGGTAAATATCGGTTGAAAAACCTTGACATTCCATCGGATCCACCACTTTGTGTAGTATTTTGCGTTTTTTTCGTATCATCCGTTCTATCATCGTTTAGTTTTGGTGACTCATTTTTTTGCTTCTTCACCTTCACATTATTTGCGTCTATTACCCAAATTATTAGTACAATTATTAAGAGAACGAAAAGAACTAATGAAATTATTAATGAACCAATTATTACACCTTTCTTCATAATGAAGAAAATACTTCTTCTATTTATACATTTTCAATAATATAGCTTTTTACGGAAATTTTCACTTTCGACCGAATGCAAAAAAATCATGTTAATTTGTATTTTATAGATGTGTTCAATGTAAATTTATAATTTTATGCTAATAATGTCCTAGAAAGGTTCACATAATACACATTTATTGCATCGATAATTTTTAATTTAACCCTAAATAAGCGTTGTTTAGCGACGCGATGACAATGACTTATATCCAAAAAATGATCATTTTTATCAATGTTATTAAAAATTTAGAGTTGTTTTCTTATAAAAATGTATCAAAAGCAACTAAACAGTACACTCCAACGAGTTAAGAACTTTTTGGCACGCAACTGATTGATTGATACATGTAATGATATGAGCCTTCAAAAATAAAATCAAAATTCTTTGTAATCATCAAGTGCAGGTTATAAAAATAAAAAAAGAAATATATTGAAGCTTAATTTGCGAAGCAGTGGTGTTGAATCCAGTGCAAATTCGATGACAAAATAATATCTAATTGCTTTAAATCCTGATTTTTACAGTGAATCATCTCTTTTATTATGTTTTCAGTGCCCGTATTGCACTTTTTTATAACAACGTCGGTCTGAAAATAGATTAATTAAATCACAAACAATGTTTTTTACGACATCAAATTCAAATTTTACAGTATTTTTAGCCATTCATGAAGCAAAAATAACCGACAAATCATATATTTGAATAAATATGATGTACATTACGCTCAAAGATAATAGTGATGCAATTTATTGGTGATGATAAATATAATAGATAATTGGAAAGTTTAAATATATCATATATGCCAATTTAGTTTTAATAATATATCTGATAATGGTAGTTTTAATGGATATGTTGTATAGAATGAATTGTTAGTGTCATAAACTAAGTCTTTATTTATCATGTCCAACATGAGGCCGAAATTATCATATTTAGCACGATGGTAGTAGTGTTGTATGAACATTACGACAATTAAGATTTAATAAGTCTTATGTTGGGATATGAATTTCAATCATATGTAGCTTTGAAAGGAAAAATCATGTGGTTAATACAAAAAAGTTGTATACGGTAAAAATTACATAATTACATATGAAATTTGCAATAAATGTTATTTTTATTAATATTTGTATCATATTTACTGTTAATAACAGCCTTCAATCATATTTTTATCAGCTTCAAGGCATGTCGCTCTTGTATATCATAATGATCTTCCACTGTATTTAAGTTATATCTAATTGAATGTTTAAAACGCATGATGAAAAGATCCTACGTTTGCTATTTTGCCTGATCAATCGTTTAGTATTATTTATAGGTGATGATCTGTCGTATAGATAAAATACGTTTGATGGCGGTGTTTATAAACACTCTGATTTCAGTAAATCATTTATTGGTTCTACAGTACATGAATGCTTTAACTCAATTTTGCAATCATGTTGGTTTGTTCAGTTTTCACAATTTATCTTATTTTTCCTACATATGAGTATCGGAATACGCACAATCTTTTAAATGAAGCCAACTAAAGCTATAAAAGCTTAAACTAAATATTAAGCCAACATGATGACACACGGAGGACGTTTTTTTATTAAAAGTCAGTTTAATTATCACCTTACAATATATAATCTAATAAAACACGCTACAGAGGACGTTCAGTAAAATATTTACAGGGTAATTTTCTTCGTTTGGTTGTATCTTGTATGCATTTTAATGTTTTCGTATGCTTATTAAAGCCTTCGTAGTATAAATAATATATTATTATCCTATAACACCATACAGGTACTTAATCGCTATTATTTTTTTAACTCATGATGAAAGATTTAATTATAATTACAATTATCTTTTTAATAGCGACAAGAAAATTCTCTATAACACATTTTATGATATATGAAAATAAATCCATTTTATATATCAGTTGTAAAAGTTAGATCATACATTGTGCCCCTTTTTCCGATATTAAAGTTAAAATATGAAAAAACGAAAAAATTATAGAGACAAGAAACCAGTTAAAAACCTTTTTATAAACAATATAAAATTCAAAATAAACATAAAAAATAATACTTTATTCCACTAACCTTGAAAATAAAATCGCATTTAACGCAACTAATCATTTATTTCTACCCAAGCTTCAACTACAGCATTCCATTCTTCATAATTCATAATCTTTTTTGATATATTCATGGTATAGTACGTTTTTAACTTGCGTATATCGTCTAATTGATAGTTTAGTTGAATATTATTCAAAAGATAGATTAGCATATATTCTTTTGCGCTAATTACGGATCTTCTTGATCTAATCAGCTTGTAATATTCATTTACGGTTGATAATATTAGGTTATAATCAATTATTTTCTTTAAATTGGTAGACGCTTCCAGAAATTCACTTTCGTATTTCCGTATGAATAGATAGGTTTCATTGATAGTATGCATAATGTATTCTAAGCTATTTGTTTTCACACAAACACGTTCATTTAGATCTTCATACGTGTATGATTCAACACTTGCTTCTCGATTTTCATCTAAATCTACGACAACATCTGATTCATTATTCACTGCAGAATTTGTGCGAGACAAGGTAAAATTTTCCTCGATTGCTTTATAAAACATGGTAAGAGAAAGAGTCATTATGATTTTCTTTTGCAAATCGGCCTCGATATTTAATACGGGCATATAAACTACTCTCTTGAGCGCTTCGATTAATTTAGAAATATTGCGCAGAAACACTCGTAAGTTAGGCATTTTTTTAAGTGTCTGTTGGTGGTTTGTCAATAAAATATCATAAGTATTTATTATTTGTTTGATATATTCAAAACCTTCGTTATCTCGTTTCCGTGGCGCTTCTAACGTGTAACAATGCGTAAGATCGAGAAGTAAAGAGCAATCACAATAAAAAAGCGGACTTACATCAATGGTCGAATCTTCTGAGCAAGTCTTAATATAATTCGTAAATACGTGAATTATCATGTCAAAATATCCTAGAAATACGTGTAAATTGAACCAAGCGTTGTAATAAGCACGATTAGTATGTGTTTGTGGTAGTCCTTCTTTAATATTCTCAAGGAAAAGCTCATGTTCGCAACATTTCGAATCATCTTCAAGTTTTTGTAATAGAATTCGTACAGTAAGCATGTCATCTGAAGCGGCGCAAATACAAAAATTTTTGAACCAGAAGATGAACAGAATGTAGAGAACCATCAGTGGGTTGTCCTTGTGAAAAAAATACATTATAGTAAAACTAAAATAATGTATGAAAAGCAAACCGATTTTAAAATCAAAAACAATGTGATCAAAATTTTTTATTCTATTGAAGTGAAGCTCAACTTACAAAGTTCACGTTTACCTGTTTCATCGGACGACTTTTTTAGAATTAATTTCTTTAATCATAGATTTTCATCATTAACATCAATGACGTATTTTGTGTTCGTATACAAGGCTAAAAACACGGGATAAATTAATAAATAGCGTATAAGAAGTTGGTTACTGTCAGTTGCTATCGAAATTTATTCATTTGATATCAAAATGTTCAAGACATAATACTAGGATGCATTTTATTCTTAATTATCACACTAAAAGCAATCTATTTTGAAATATATAACAAAATGGTATCATATAATTTCAGCTAAGCTCAAATTATATAATTTTTTTCTCAGCAAAAGATTTCCTAAAAGTAGAAACAAGATTCAAATTTATATTTTTCTTGAAATCAAAGCAACTTTGCTGTAGATTGGATTAGTTAAATTCGTAATAACACATAACTTAAACAATAATAAAAGACACGCTGGTATTTAATCTCAAAAAGGTGACAGTTTCAAAATTCAATACGAAGAAATACAATTCGTTGTATTTTACTTATCAAAGACTTTATTAGTACTAATTTGATTGGCTGATTTAGGAGGTACGAATTTATTGGGTTTATTTTTTTCGATGAATAAAAAAGGTTTTGCTTTTGTGACTAAAATAAAATGCACAAGTATCCGTTTTTGTTCATGTATAAATGAGGAAGCTTTATATAAAAAATTTTTATTTTTTGGAATATTTCTCTGCACAGTTTATTCGTTTAATACAATTATTATGAGCTGTTGCTTCGTTCCATAAACTTTTTGAGAGTTTATCCTGACTATGGAAGATTATTACCAGTGTATTTTTTGATTTTTTCTAAGGTCTCCAAAATAGGTTCACAGCTGCACCCACGTTCCACTTGCTTGTCAATAATATTAGTGAGCTAAGTATGAGTTTTGACTGGTTTATTTGAAACTCAGCACCTTAAATAAACATTACTATTTATCATTCTTTAACATGAAGCAGTGTCCTTTTTTCTTTGAGTCGCTATATCACACCTATACAGCATAGAAGGCCGTATAATTATCGTCGACAGATCAGCTACACATTAACTAACGATTGAGTGTAATATTTTGTCTCTATAATTCATGTTCATTCCGTGTACAGTTTCCTTAGTTGCACAGATTGAGTACATTTCTTCATATATCAAAGAAAGATGCTATATCTTAATATAGCTATATTCATTTGTAAATACATTAATTCAATCTTAATAAATTTATTTATTTTATAATATTCTCTTTTAATACATTAAATGCAGAGAAAACTTATGGTTTCTTCTCTCGGAAACGTGGCCATGGTCGGTCTCAGCGGACCAGAATAGTAGGTTTGAATAGGTAGTGAATATGGAGGAAATAGTTGAACTGACTTTTGGTAAAAAAATCTTTCAAAAAACACATACGTTTTGTAACACTAACGCGCCGGCATTTTATAAAATTAACATATGCAACTTATTATTTAAAATCATGTGATTGCACTTAATAAGTTGATGCTGAGGTTTTTTGAGCCATTTTTATTTAGAAAAGAACATTGTTTACCTACTAGCGCCATACTATTTTTTTTTAACAGAATTACTCGACATCATCACAATAATTTTCTCCCGACTTGCACAATTAAATAAAAGCCAGGAGAATAATTCATGTATAACAAGTAGAATTTTTTTTATATCATTTAAATTGATAGAGCATAAAAATGAACTACAAAATAATTATTCCTGTATGAAAACCCGTTTAATTGTAACCTCATGTCTGAATAAGAACAATGTTTCTTCCTTATTAATTTAAAAACATATCTGACGATGAAACTTTTTAACGCTTACGTGGTTTTTTAGATAAAATCAGCCTTCGATTATCTTCTTATGATTTTTACGCAGTTGAAAATTATAAAATTAGATGTTAATACATACATTACCAAAAGAGTTTCTCTATGTGCTGTGATGCAGTGAAATACACAAACTTTTATAAAAAAGAAATATGAACCACGTGCATAACACATTTTTAAAATTTACTCTCTGCAATCCATTTAACCTATAAGGATGTTTAATATAGTATAAAATATTAGCAAACTTCATCTGGTAAGATACTATAACTCTTATCTTCATTCCGGTATTCGTGAACTCATTGAACAAATGTATCTCTTGGATCTACAAATAATTTCTTCTGAACCATTATTATACTGATCATATATCTCTTCTATAACTTTTTCGCTGAATACGACTTCTTCTTAGCGAATAACAAAAAAATTCAACAAAAAGTCTGAACCGAAATACTATAAACATAAAATGACTGTATTAAACATATTCCTTTAAGCTTATCGTTGGTTTACCGTACCAGTTCTCATAAATGTTACTCTTCAAATTATCAAGCATTTTTTTGAGTTCGATAATAACTAGAATATCCTTAATAGTACTTTACATCTACACTATCTATCAAACCAGAACATATGCCATAATTTTAATTGGTTTATGTTAGAAATGAACAAATGCGCAGTATAACACTGCAAAGCGACTTTAAACTGAAGTAAATTCTTTATAAAACGCCATACGAAAAAGTTACCATCATTATTCTTATAAGAGCTTTGTCCAAACAAATCACAGAACCACCCTATCCATTAATACACGTTTCGGCATATAATCAACAACTTGAAAGGTTAATTTTTAATATTCCTGATTCACCAAACGAAGAATTAATCGCGGGTTAGACAAAGCTTTGAGAAATAAATAAAAAACTTTTATTAAGGAAAGGCAAGTGCTCGTAACAAATATACATAATTATACGTGTTGGGCCGATACATGTTGCAACATAAGAGGTATTTATTTAAGTGATTAAATAGAGGAAGTTGGCTCCGGGCCAACAATACGTATTTATGTGTTAGCTTGTTAGCATTTATTACTCTAAAAACGGCATATAGAACGCTTAGAAAGTCTCATATGCCATAACACATATTTCCAGCAATTAGCACATGATGCATCGTTCAATAGATCCGTTTTATGTTATTCTTATCGTAATTTACGTGTATATTTGCTATTCTGTGTTGAATGTGATGTAAAAAGCAACTAAAAAGATAAATCTTTATGATTTATTGTCTTATACCGTGTATTTCTCAATCAAAAGTTCATCTTAAATGAATTATGATCAATTATATATTCCATCATATTTTCAGTTCTATATACACGTGTTATTTCAAACACTTATCGGTCAGTGTTTCTGATTCATATTTGTACTTTATTCTCATCTGATATTGTATGCACCTGATCTGCCTGTACATATCTCTTGGATTCCAAAGAGCTTTAACTTTTCCTAAATCGGATCTAATAAAGAAAAAGTAACAGGACTAGGACGACAAATTTCTTTAAAACGAAAGACAAAGCCACAGTCGACGCTTAGCACGCCATGAGAGTCTGTTTGGTGTGTGAGGAAATAAAAGGTGTTAATTAAACGGACTTTCTAGCAAAAAAAACAAAAACAAACTTTTGTCTCAATATACATCAAAATTATACAATTAATATTAGTATAGTACAAATAAGTCTTTCCAATCAGAGATACACAGGCAGTTTTGCAATGATAATCACGAAAAAAAAAGATATAATATAACAATTCCTATCTTTTTCAAGACATTCGGGCCAATGCAATTAGATTGAAACACATCATCAAATGACTATAAAGACACAACCACCTCGGTTACGTTTACCGATTCAACCGCGATTTTATTGTACGTGAACACGTGACGAGGTCTTGAAAATTCCTTTGATTCCAGTACAAAATAACGGATATAACGATGCTCATTCATTGTACTGAGAGCAGTGCTTGTGATAACATTGTGATTGTGCATCAAAAAATAACAACGTTACTTCCCATTTTATTGATTATCCCTACCACATACCTACGTCATTAAGGCAAACAATGTTCGAATCCAGCCGTTACCTTAACCAAAATGCATATCCATTTCCTTGCTAGATTTACCACGTTCCACCCGATCACAAGCATAAACATTATGATCAAGCACAGAAATATAATTTCTCCATACCTCAACGCCTTTACCATTTTTCCATTATCTCGTTTATTCAGCAAGAAATCGGAAAGCTTGTTCTTGCCAGTAGCATACATACAGTCAGTGTACTTATCAATAATTGATTCGTCGATTGTCGTATCGTCAAGACTTTCAAGCAGTTTTTCGATATTCGCTTCCTTTGATGAAATGGTAGATGTGAATGTGAGTGACATGGTTTGATGATAGATTGTTGGTATAAATTAGTATTTCAGCCAAAACGGAAAGATTGGTATAATGTGACTAGTAATAGAATAATTGGAGGGATTGGTGTTTACTTACGGTAATGTACGATGTACCAGTAAATTGTACTTCTACCTGCTGTTAGTAGGCATTTGAACAGAAAGAGATTGTATTCAATAGAGAAAAGATATAAATGCACAGCACATCGTAATATTAGAAGAATGACCGCTAATATCGGTAAAATACGCTTTTATCTTCATAAACAGACCAGAACATTAAAAATACGCCATTTATCAACAATAATTCACAAAGCAGATCGTAGGACTGAATTATCATGAAAGAAAGAGAAAACAAGCAATGGTAACCAAGAAAAACGAACGAAGAAATGATGTGATAAATAAATAAACGCACAGCACAATACGTATGGTTATATTCTTGAGCGATGAGATAAATTAAGGAAAGAAATAAAACAGGTAATTGCTTGCGGAATGAAAATGTGGTGAGCAACAGAAGGTAAGGCAACTGTTATACCACGTAAGCCTAGATCTTTTTATCAACACAGACCATACAAACAGTAATTATAGCATAGAAGTAAAACCGATAAAACATTTAAAACGACCATTATAATAAATCAGGAATGATCATTAGCACCATTGAGTAGTTAAAACAGGTACCGTTACAAAATAACTCTGCTAATAAATCATTAACACCAATTCGTTCATAAACGCGTTTATTCAACCATTCCCAACTTCCCTTTGCTCATCATCTGTTCAATATAAGTACGTCCCACACTACATTTGACAAAATCAGTAACAGCCACAGCACTGCACTTAGGCATTTTCTTAACATCCGCAAGCGTAGTTCTCCCGAGCTGCGCCATATCAGCCAACTCATCTCCACTTTCGATCACAACCACGGGAACACTGCATTTTTTAGCCAGCCCAACAACAATCCTCCGGTATTTATCGTCAATTTCTTTCGATATAAATATCATTTTTGCATTTTTTCTTAACAGGCACTTTGTTACCTGCCGAATGCCACACTTCAGTTTGTTGTTTGATGATGATATTTTTAATGTCTGTGTGATTGCATCTTTTAGGGTGAATGTATCGTCAATTATTGGTGCATACACTTGTTCCGTCATTTTTTTATTTCTAGGGTTAGAAAAAAATATTTTTGAAAAAACACGTCTTAACGTGAAGAACGGCGACATAACGATTTAAGATAAATTGCAGCGGCGATGAATGTAACGATGTAATAATAAGTGTAAAAGTAACGAATATTTTAATAAACGTATAGGCGTTGCACAAGTGTTAAATATCTCTGCCTGTAGAATTTTGATTATATTGTTAATACTACTAAGATGAAATACAACAGGTACATCATATTTAAATAAATTATGCTCATCATTGCCTACGCTTAGTATTATATCACAGCCATTTTATTATTAAGTCTTAAAAATGGAATTAATTACAATTTTATTAATTTCGTGTTTGTGAGTACGATGCTGTACTTTCTCTTTTCTCTCTAAATGACCCAATCGTTCTTTTATATCGCTCCAATCTACAACATACTCTTTACAAATTTCATATCAGTCTGCTTAATAGTACGTTTATTTTCGTATATTGATTGCATTGGGCTCATCAGATCGGTCTATAGTCCATTTCTTGCAACAAAACAGGATCATCAATTCCCTCCCGTTCTACACTGTCATTCTCCACCCACCTCTCATAAAATAACCACTCCATCCCTACACCCCAACAAATGTCCAAAGAAACATCCCAAGAAATACAAGAATTACCAACCATCACATCGCTAGCCGATCTCAAAAAAATTGCCAAATCAACCAAAAAGCCTTTAATTCTTAAATTCACAGCTGTGTTCTGCAATCCGTGCAAAATAATGTCTGAGGAGCTTAAGAAATACAAAGGCCGCGACATAGCTTTGCTAAACATTGATGTACGTGAAAGTGCCGATCTCGCAAAACATTTTGGTGTGCGGGCTGTGCCGTATTGCTGTCTGGTTGATGAGGAGTGTGAGGTTGTTCGGGATAGGAGCGGATTGATGTATGTGGATGAGTTTGAACGGTTTGTGGAAGGGATTGGTGAACGAGAACTTTGAAGTCATGACAATTAAAACGGTTATTCGTAGCTTTATCATTATTGTTGGATGTATGATGTGCTGGTACTAACAATCTATAGTTTTAAATGTGTTTTAATATCAAAACTGCGGTAATCTTAATGAATGTTAGTATCGGAACAGTTCCTATGATCATCAAAGTTAATAAAAAAGAGGCCCTCAAACTAATCAGTCCTTAAAAAATAAAATACCTTTTACTTTACAGTTTGATAGAAAATAAAGACAACGTAATACTTAACTCATGTGATGTGCCGCAAAAGAAGTTTGTAACCACAAATTTATTTGATAGATCGCTCAGTAAGACGGTCATGTTTAATAAAAATAATGCCGTAGTTCACTAATACTCCGCTTGGTATTGGTAAAACATGCCGCAAAGATGACCTTTTTACGTTATATAGCTTATGCCATACTTTAGATTAACGTTTATATCTTTGAAGTTTTTCTTGGTAAAACTTGGAAGATAAAATAAAATGTTTTTGAAAGAGTCTCAATTAACATATTATAATTTTATATTTAATTTTTATTTTCTAGATCTACCGGTTATTTTTTATTAATGAAATGTTATGAAATATTATAGGAAATTCCATTTGTGGTTTTAAATTAACTGTTTTTAGCCCCTATTGGAAAATGCTCAGTATAAAAATTAATCTGAACACATCAGTAACATTAAAGAGAGTAATAAAATTATACTTGATATTGTCAATTTCATAATTATTATTGTTGAGCTGGTACGTGTTGTAACATAAAGGTTGTTTATTTAAGTGACTAAATAGAGGAAGCAGACACAGACCAATAATCTATACGCGAATTTCGTAGTTTTGTTTCTTTTTATTTAATAGTAAGAGAAAATCAATTTTTAATGACTAATTCTTTGCTTGTTTCGTCCTTCTATTTAATGTTGTTGAAAGATATGCTTTACGTAATATTGATATGAAAGAAGAGGTAATAATTTAAAATTGTTATAAATACTAGACCTGGGAGAGTTATGGACGATAATCGAATCAGATTAGGACAATTCTATCCGATAAATATGTAAGCTGCTAATTATTTCAGAAATGTATGAAATTTTTTCAACGTTTTGTAAGACATACATTGTAACCTGGGCCAGAGACCAATATCAAGAAAAGTAAGACTCAGGTAAAGAAACCGGCAAAACAGTTGAAAACCATTCAATAATAACGTATTAGAGCGCAAACAATCAATATATTTTTGATAGAAGGAAAATATTTGGCATATTATCATCAAAAACGAACAAAATTGAACAAAGGATCAAATAGAATAGTATTCTGATTAATTTCGCATGTTTTTATGTTGGTAGTTATATAAATGGAATTACAATAAACCAATCATATTTATTTTTCTGATCTGCACAAAACTTAACTTCAAAATTGTGGTGTTATAGTAATTGGATACAATTTTACAGAGCATATGGTAGGGTTATTCATCAATTTGTTACATCCATTCTGTGAGACAATAATACATTGAAAATGTTTGTTATTATCAGGATTTCTTGTCTGCATGGTTATGAAAAGAATTCTTAGCAAGAAGATTGAAGATTTGAAATTTTAATGAAACTTTCATAATTTATATCGTTAGAACTGTCAAGATAATTATAGCGAAAATGGTCGAATTTAGCAAAGAAGTTATCACTGCTAAAATACAAAACAACAAAGGAAAAAAGACGACGATATATTACCTGCGTATTACAGATGTTTTTGTTTCAAATTCTATCCATGCAGACCAACTCATGGAATACGCAAATACACATTAATAGCCCGACTTGAATATTCATACTTGCACAATAATCACGTTCTGCACAGATAGAAGGATTGAAAATCTTTATAACACTGCATTTTGGTGTTTTCGAGATTTACGTAAAATTTTAAGATCACGAAACCTGATTGTTTAGTACCCTGGAAAAGAGAGCACACATAAATTACGTAACAACTAATATTTTGTTTTTTAGATTACGTCTTAACAAATCTAAAAAACTTGAAAATACTTCAAAAAGAAGAACCAAGAAAATTTTCAGTTCTATGAGTCCTACGTTGGCAGAATTCTAAAAGCTACAAAATGTCATATTTACATAGATCAACGATTTAGATAAGAAGATCATGTAATCATGTTGCTTAAGGCCAAGCATATCTACAGTTTTGTTGATAGCTATTTGTTAACGGAGAAATAAGAAGAATTTTCGGCATTTTAGCTTAAATGGAGATGAAAAGGGATTTAATTAAAAGTACTGGTAAGATTTGTCTTCGGAATTCAACCTTTACAAGAGTTTACTATCAAGGATTTATCCAAGGTGTTGTGCTGGCCGGTTGAGATCGTATAAGTTGCGGCAGGCAGTTTTTTGCGAAAGAATTTGTACTTCACGTAAAGCATTGCTACGGAACCGGCCGTTCTACATCACGTGGTTTCAATTTTCGTCCAATCCGTTTTCTCCCCTTGTTCTTTGAGTAGAGAATGCTATAACGATAAAAAAACAACTCGTTAGCGATTGATCAATTTGAGAAAAAATCAAAAATATTATTTTA
>JH994030.1:19591-31997 GCA_000316135.1 Trachipleistophora hominis | reverse complement strand
AATACAACAACAGTACTGATTCATCGCATCGCGTTTACTATACATATCATATAAAATACTATAATTATGTTTTCTCTGTAAGAAAAAGATTTTCTTTTATTAAAAATAAGCTATTCATAATTTCAAGTGATCCAAAGGCATGAACTGGTAACTGTGAAGAATGGTATACCTAATCCAGATAATTTATGAGAACACGAACTAAAGAATATGGAAAAAAGATTCTGTAAAAAGAACGAAGCGAAATGACAATTAAAATTGCATCGTGTGTTATAATTGAAGCAAAATAATCACTGAATACAATCAATAATAGAGGTATAATGGGAAATATAGACAAAACACGATGGTATATACAGAGAATTTTTTAAATAAATGTATTTTTATTATCATTTCGTACATTTCACATCACAAACATTCTTCTGATCTGGTAAGGCTGATTATGGCTATAGGTTTTGATTTATAATTCATAAAACTAAAAGTACTATATATACAAGGAATAATGATGGTATGAATTGTAGAAATTAAATACAAATGCAAATACATATATGAATGCAGAAGAATGTTGGAAAGTGTACGAATAGGGAACTTCCATGAACCACAAGCCGGTGGCCTTGGCCAATCGTAGCGGACCAAAAGAGTGGGTTTGGTTGAATGATATGTATGAAGTAAATATTTAACATAATTTTAATAAAAAAACGAATAAGGAACACGTCAGACCAGGAAAGTGGGAAAACTATAATTGAAAATTAAAAAAGTATACTATTGTAATTATACCACAGATATTCTAAATTCCCTTCGTAGATTGATACTTAAAGAATAAGTAAACAATATATTAAAATCCGGAAAGCGCGAGATACTACGACATGATTATATGTTCGATTGGCTATAACAAAACTGTAAATAAAATTTGTGACAAGTTTCACTCGGTTTCCAACCTATCCAACCAGGGCTTGCATACCTTGTTCCGACTAAGGATTTATTTTGCGCACATTTTTCAATTGAATCGGTGTTAGTTCATTGTTTGAATGATAAATTGGGCTATTAGGACTCTGTAATATTAATACGTGATTATAATTAGAAATAAAGTTAATTTTTATTCTTTTCAAATAGTCTACTTGCCTATCATCACCACACACATTATCCAACCAAATACATTCTTCTGGTTTGCTGATATTAATCATATTAATAATATTTACTCTAATTCTAGAATAGCAGCTTTTATTTTACCAGATTTATGTTTTACTAACTTGTTCATTTATCACATATTTAGGTCTTATGTGCACATATATTAATAAATTTATTCTCTGGATGCTAACATAATCCAATCATTTACTATTTTATAAAAATATTTTATATGAAGTAAAACGACCTAGATTAATAAAATACTTAACTTACCATAATATAACAGCAACATGTTTTTGTAATCGTGATGGTCCAAAAGTAACACAATATAACTGTTTTTGTTAATAGCCTGGCTTTTCGATTTAACACTCTCTAAAGTTTTATACTTCGTGTTTTTTGAGTTTTACTCTCATTCACCAATTATTTTTTGGTGTAGAATTTGGGACCAACGAATAATAAAGTCCTCGATTCTCGAAAAAATTTACTGGTAACGAAAATAGAAAAAATAATCAATTATGTTAGACGTATGATTGACCAGTGTATATCAAAACATCAATTGCAAGCATAATTGTTCGTAAAACACACCGCATAAAATTTTGGCGTGATTATCTGTGTTAACAAGCATATACGTAGATTGTGGATTAAAAGTTAAATAACATTGCCGATGTTTCCTCTTTTGGTAAATTGTTATAGAAGATAATAAAAGAGCAGAAATTTTAAAATCAATTTAGTGTTTTCATGTAAGAAAAAACAATATTAAAATAGTTTAGCAGCTAAGTCTATATAGAGTACAAAGTTAAATAATGATGAGCATTTTTATATTATAATTTGTACATAACTATTACTACAGTAATTCTAATGACGTTGTCTGATAAAATATTATGTAAGTTCTTCAACTATAAATACTACATTGTAATTATCACATAAAAATTTGTACATTCAAATATATCGTAAGTTAAAATTTTGATTCGATTTTTTGCATTTAAATTATTTGTTTCATTTTTACATTTACCAATTCGCGTTTAGCTGTAACATGTCTTTCATTTTTGTCTGATCATAATAAATTATTAACATTGGCTTTTAACCACATTCATTGTATAATAAATTTGGTAATTTTATCCCTCTCAATGAAAAAACGTTTCATATTTTCTGTTTTCGCCCAAATTTCACGAATATTCAACATTCTAATTTATTTACAATTTATGAAAGATAGTTATGTCGTTTCAGACCTACATGCGATCAAAACCTGTACCAACCAAATAGTACGGAATGATCGCGACGTTTTTGATTCAATTTTTAGGGACGATATAGTGCTGGTAATTGAGGAAAATTTTAATGCTCAGCTGAATCAAATGTTCGGATTCGGAGGTATTATGGGATATTGGAGAAAAGTAAAGAATGGTACCTTCATTTTGAGTTTAATTTACAGGAAGTTTAGGATTGGTACATCGAATGAATTGGCAGGGGATTTTAGGGCCTTTAAAAATGCTGAAGGCAAAAAATATAATCTGTGGCGGTTTTTAGCCGCGAAAATTCCGATAATTGAGAAATTTTATGCTCGTCTTTGTAAAGCAAATGCGGCTGTTAGCGATCGAATCACTGATTTTTGTTACTACCCAAGCAGAGAAATATTCATTGAAAAATCAAACAATAAGTTTACTGTCAGACAATTTACGAATCGAGAAGAATTGAATCGCTATTTAATCAACAACGAAAAAATGTTTTTCTACACCAGTTTAGATTCACCTTGGTCAGCATTCAAATGCAAGAAGAAACTTGTCTACGAAAAAGCATTTGCTGATCACTTGAGTTTTAAAAAATTAAGATATATACGAATAATTTACGAGATTGTCGAGGCAATGGTGTATAAGACACAAAAAAATTTTGTCAATCGTGCTATGTTTGCTATTCTAGCCAGTAGAATATGTGACGAACTTAATGAGTCTGGTATCAAACTAGAGTTAAAATTCAAAAAAATGGCAGTAACATGTTTTAATGTGACTTTACAAACAATAACATATGATTCTCCATCTATTATGATGACAGTATTGTTGAATTATGATGACCAGATGGTCCTGTCGCTATTTAATAGTTTAAAATCAAATTTTATCAAGTGGGCAAAACAAATTACGTATCAACAAGTCAAAGTTACCTGGACAACATCTTATATCGATAGCGTTATGACAATTATGAAAATATATGGTGTTATAAAGGAACCGATTGATTTTTCAGTGTATCCAGAAATTGTTGGGATTTTGTTTCCTCATAGTTTCTTTCTCAACCATAATCCTAACATAAATAGCTGTATCATCGTAAGAAGCTGCCTATGCTTCAAAAATTTGGAAAAATTTTGTGGATACAAAAAATACTTTGATGATGCAGTGGTTAAGAGAATACGATATTATACAGATGATATTATGTTCTCATTGGTGAGCTGAAAAAATAACACTAAGAATAAAATTATTTAGTTTTAAAGTTAATATTCCGTTTAAACTATTGATTAAACCAAAAATAACATGTTTAGTCGTACTTCCTTTGTAATTTTATGTTGTTAATGATGCTTTCATTGTTCTTCGGATGTATCACACATTTCCTGTGCGTTTTTTGTACTTTTTTCATTCTTAGTAGAATTCATTAATTTAAGTGCTTCTTCCCTCTTTATCTCCTGTATCCTATCTTTTTGAAGAAACATAATTCTATCAAAATAATCTAGGAGTTCTAGATTGTGCAGAATTACGATTACCGTTTTGTTTTGCGTATCCTCAGCCAGCCTTTTAAAAAATGTTTCCTCACTTTTTTTGTCCAGGTTGGCGGTCGGTTCATCAAAAAGGTATATTTCCGCATTTTTCAGCATTGCTCGAGCAATAGCCACTTTTTGTTTTTCCCCACCACTCAATACAGAGTTATTTTCACCAATACATGTTTCATATCCTGATGATAATCTGACGAAGCTTTCGTGAAAGTTAAGTGATCGACATAGTTCGATCATTTCCTCATCGGTCGCCACCAAATTTCCATATTTTATGTTTTCTTTAACAGTTCCGCTTACAAGATAACTGTTTTGTGGAACATATGATATGAGGTCTCGCAAGGAGTAGTTGTCTATTGTGCACAGTTCGTCATCATCTATTTTAATACTTCCTGTGTATTCATTAAATTTGAGTAGCATCTTTAGAAAATTTGATTTTCCAATGCCATTCGGTCCAATTAGCGCAATTTTTTCACCTTTTTTTATTTCAAAGCTCATGTTTTTAAAAATGTAGTTGTCAGAAATTGCGTACGTAAAAACATCGTTCGACGTGTTCAGTATATTTTCAGATGATAAAGGTAGAGCAACATTACGAAAAACTATTTTCTTGTCAAAATAACGAATCGGATAAAGTTTCTTGGGCAATACTGTATCCAAAAAGCTCATTTTTGCATTGAGAATAGCTGCAGTAAACCGTGAGTACATGTATCCTAGTTTGTCAAGGTTAGATGCCAAAATCTTGCTGATAGAAAGATAGAGAACGAATTGATCGCTGGTTATCTTATTGCACATTCCTACATAAATTATCATACCTGTCTGCACACACAGAACAAAACGTTGCAGAAAATTGAGCAGGTAAAATGTGCGCCATAACTTTACATAATGCTTCTCACTCGTAGCTAACTTGTTATCATATTTGTATAACTCCAAATTTTGATTATTGAACGCAAGAATAGACTCGTAATTGGAAAGAATGTCGATCAGTTTGTTGTTGCTTTCGTTGATCGATAAATTCAACTTTTTCCGTATCTCATTACGCCACACTGCCATCTTGATAGTAACGGTCGTATACGTAATCAATGAAATGAGAATGATGAGTGAGGAAGTAAACCCCATAATCGCGTATATTTTTAAAACTGCTAGAAATAACACAAAAAATACAGGAAGTAGGTTAATAATGAATACATCAAGTATTTCGGAAACCGCACTACTTCGTCTCTCTATTGAGGCGGTTATTTCGCCCATACCTTTCATCTTAAATTCGGACCAATTAAGTAAAAGGTATTCACGCAGCGAGCTTTTTAAGGCAGTTCTATAGGCACGTTGCACAGAAGATTTAAATATGAAACCCTGCAACTCTATCAACAAAGATGATAAAATACCCACTATCATGTATTTTTTGAAAGTGCCACCCTCTCTATATCCACTAAATTCGAGTGAAGCATTCTGGACAATTTCGCTTACCTTTACTTCCATGATACGTGCCACAAACATCAAAAAAAGCGTAGGCATAATGGTCATTCTTATCAGTGGTATGTCCTTGACATATTTGGTCATTATTATTTGGAGTATCTCATAGGTAGTTATGCTTGCCATTTTTATTCGCTGCTCAGCGAAATTGTTAAATACAAAATCTCATACAAAGTGTTTTACTCACTGATCATGATTTTGAGCGTTGATTATTAGGCGAAGAACTCGGTATACGTTGAATTTAAACCAGGTTCACTGTTTAACTTCATTTTTTTGTTTAACAAGTAACTTCCATTTTTATACTGGGAAGCAGTTATTTTTGAGCCGTATTGAATTTTGCTCAAGAAAAATAATAGACCATACTAACCACGTATTAACTTGTTGAGTTCAATAATTCGTAAAACGCAAGAGTCTATGGGATAATCGTGTAAATCAATGGATGCTTTGATTTGAATTAGCAATAAATACGACATGTCAAGACTAATTGGTTAAATCGCATCAAAAAATGTTTTCATGGTCTCTGTCCTCGAAAAGCGGTACGAATTGTACGAATCAGTTCTGATACATAAACAAACATTTCTATGGCAGCTATTTGTTTGACACAGCAATGTGTTCGCTTGGTAGTGGGGAGCGTTTATAATGATAAAAATGTACACTGACTAGTTTTACGTATTAGTCATGATGAAATATTAATTATTAAGCATGTGTAAAAAATTATTACCTAGATCTGGTATTTTATTTGAATGTTAAAAAACTAAGCAATAAAATAAAAATAATATTGCTATGAGCATATTAATCGCATACTGCAAAAATAACCATTCAAAATAAGAAAACGATAGTTTCTTGCATCACAACAAAAATATGTTTGAAACTTGTCAACATTCGTACATAAGCTAAAATTACAAGGGAGGTAGCATACATACCGACATTTGAGTGACTTTAACGATAATACTGCTAATATAAATAAAAAACGGAAACAAAATCCCACCCGTAATACTGTAGCAAATGATTAAATTCACGGAACTAGGTATAGATTGTGTCGATGATATATTGTTATAAACGGTGAGATTGAACTCTTTCTTGATTCAAATATTTTATGTAAAGCAAAAAATTGAAAGCTTTGTATGATAATAGGAATTAGTCGTTGATGATATGGAGTTGAACGTCATTACTAAGAATCATACTATGAATTTAAGACATTTATTTATTGAAATTCTACCATTACTAATTAACCAAAAAGTTTTCCAGCTCGTTTTAGCGAATATAAATGTAATCGTGCGAGTTATACATATTTATGTTACATTTTCTAGGATATTTACGTTCAAAATCAACGTATAATCTACGTTGCGTGCCAATAAATTGATGATATAACGTACAAAACTTTAAACTTTGCATTTTGTAACACACGACTCGAATTCATCTCAGTGAAAATTTAAAGATAAGATTTTAGACATGCAAATAAAGATAATAAACGTATAAATTAATTTATAAAATGCCTTAATAATAGTTACCATCTAAAACTTTTCTTACATCATCCAATTTTACGTCGTAGTTTCGCCTATCCTCATAATTAAAATCTTCAGGCAATTTAAATACACCAATATTTTTAGGAATTTCTGGTACTACTGGCATTTTCTTTAAGTTAGGCATCGTAAAAATCCGTTTAACCAGTAACGATTTATCAATTTTGTCGAAGAGAGTTTTTCGTACTTCCTTGTTCTCCAACAATTCCAAGTAATAAGCTTTTTTCAATAATTTGTGTTTTTTTCCACTTATATGTGTCTTTCTCGAGCGATATAATGAATTTGGCAACGAAATATCACAAAAAGGACAAAAATATTTCGGCATCTGGGGATGAAGACTTTAATTAATTTTTAAGTTTACTCCATTAACAAAGCACATTTTCTCAGTGTGGTAGAACCATACATTTTTGTTCATCCATTCGTCACAACATAATGATTTATCGATGTACTCTTTCTATATATTTTCCTAATGATCAAACTTCCTATCGTATATTAGTATTTGTTTTTGTATTACTACGGTTTCCCCTTTAATGTATCATTTGTTACAACCTTTGTGTGTTCTTTGAGAAATAAATATGTTTTCTAAAAAATAATGAAAGTATTTTTTGCAAATTCAATGTAAGTCGATTCCTTAGATCAAAGTTCTATTTTTGAAGCTAAATATTTCGTATTTAATAAAATTATTATTTTATTGTATTCGATTGGCTAGATTATGTTGAAAAGGACGGGTCATATCGTTCAGATTAACTCGCAAAAATCAACGGCGAATGTCGCGTAAATCACATAATTTAATAGTTCTTTGATGAAATATTTATATTTTTGGTATTGAATGACATTTCATTTTCAAAATACTTTATCTTATTCAACTTTGACATAGATACTGACGATCCAATAAAAATTCATCAATTAAGATCAATTTATAACAAAGTAAAAAATAAGCTGTTATATCCATTTTTGAACGGTTTATCAGATTAAATATTTGATTTAGTTGGTCTTATAAATATCAACACGATGTTAAAAGAACACATGAAATTAAGTAGTACATTTAAACTTTTTTAATCATTCGATACGTCCAAAAATCGCTGTTTAGTGGTTAATCTGGATTTTTTAGGCCATCCTTCTCGACAATTAAAATCAAATTTCTTCTAAATATCACCCAATCTTTTCGTAATAACATATCCAATTAGTTCTCGTTCCTTGCATAACATTATCCATCTATAGTGTATCCGTATATCTGGTACATTTGTTTTGATAATATCATTTCCCTCTACTCCCTCCTTGTAGAAATTTCCTATTACTTCCTTTTTCCATTCAAAACTGAAATTAGATTGAATTACAGAATTTCTCGCTAGCTCACACTGATCAACACTACTTAGTTTGTAAAGCTGGGAGATAACCGAATACTCCTCCATCAAGGGATCTCTTGTAAAATGAAAATGAAGAGGATCATCGGTAGAAAGCGATAGATTTAGTCCAATATTGAAGAAATTAATGAATGGATTTTTCTCTAGTGCAATGAATAAAGAATTATTGGATAACGGAGACATCGTAACACCGATTTGGCAAGCATAAAAGAGATAGGTGAGGGGAAAACACTTACGTAGTTGGACACCATGACAAATGCTATCGGCTGTTAGAAAGGTGTTCACTAAATGTTCATAATCGCCGGTTTCACCGCTGTGCGGTATGAACTTAAACGTATTTAACTTTTTAGAGCGCCGAAAATCATTGAGCATTTTTATATTAGTATACAAAAAATAAATATAATAGGAATATGGTGGATTCTCGCTGTGTATCCATTCGTCGGGGGATGGAAATTTTTGGTGGTATTTTCTTTCTCGCATGCTCTCATCATCAACTGTATCAAATCCACCCAGATTCCTAAGAAAGTTGCATATTAAAGACATTTTATATTTCTCATTATTCGTTTTAGAACTGCACTCTTTTTGTTCCTTTTCCAGTTTTTCGTTCTTTTTCAGTTCATTTATTGATTCCAGGGAACAAATACATTCATTATTACCATTGAAATTTGCTATACTAGACGAGGTGGTTGCTTTTTCGGAATTTTGTAACTTTTCTTCTGGTAGACATGTTAACGGTTGATTTCTTGTATTGCAACTTCCATGAATGCCATCTACTCTATCTAATATATGTGAATCATTTTTCAGACAGTGACACTCGCAATTACCTTTAAATGTTGTATTACGTTCTTTATTTGGTGAATAAATTGGATGTTGGCAACTATTACCCGCTTTATTCACATTCTTTGCTTCGTTGCTCGTATTTTTCTCTTCCCTGTTTCTTTTCATGTATCCATCATAATCAGTAATCTTCATATCGGGATCATGTGTATTATTAAGCGATTTATTGTATTCTTCTTCTTTTCTTGATACTTTTTTTTCGTCAGTTCCATCTTTGTTATTAATAGAAACATTCGTGGCACTAAGCTGAATCTTATCATGTTCAGTCTTCGCACCGTTATTAAGATTTCTGTATGTACACATTTTAGCGATGCCTTTATACCTATCATCATATGCTTTGTTACACACAAATGCTTTTCCCTTTTCATCAGCGAATTCGGTTGCTTTAAAAAGCGGATCAAAAATATTTTGGAGCATCTCACCGAAAGACTTGATATTATATTTTTCTTTAAGATTTGGGAATAGCCTGGGTATTTGCACCACCCATTTTATGTGTTTAGAGTATAGTTTATTGCTTTCTATCCAATGAGCAAGTTTGTAAAACTCATCTTTGCTTTTGCCATATACTGATATTCTTAGCTCTACGTTTTGATACTTGTTCTCTTTATAATAATTGATTAACTCTTTGGTCAGCTCAGCAAGATACCGTCCATCGATGAAATTGTCGTATTTGAGAAAAATTTCTCTCAGAAGACTCTGACCCAGTAAATTGTACTTGTTGTTAAAACGATCAAACCTGTGAAATGTATCGGTATGCGAATGTGTATCGATGTTTTCTATGCGAAGCTCGTCTACTGTTATATTTAAATGTTTGAACACCTCTCTGAGTGTGTACGTCTTTCCATCTTTCTTATACACAACGTCATCTGAGTTAAATTTTATTTTACGTTTTATGAATTTTAGGAGATGCTTGCAGTTAATCGCAGCAGAATGGTGAATGTGGTTGTCTACCTTATAGACGGTGTAAAAATCTCTACGGCTTTTCTTTTGTTGTTCCTCTTTTTCTTTGAATGCTGATATGTTGCGATACATATTGAAAGAGTGCTTGAGATGCTCTAAACGTCTGTATGAAAGTGATTTTATCGGTCTGTTGTTACATACGTTTAACACGTATGTACAGTCAGAATAATACTCCTCGATTGGTATCGGCTTTAAAACTTTTTGGTTTTTGTCATCGTGTCTTGGTATTTTAAAAATTTCATTTTTATGACGGCTGCTATCTTTGACATTAACGTTTGTATTAATTGAAAGGCTGTCAATCTGTGCACTCAGGTTTGTATGGCTTAAGAAAAGTTGCTCTTTTTCGGTTGTATAGTCGTTCAAAAAAGCGTTAATATCATCGCCTTTCTCCTTTTCCACATCGTCCTCCACGAGATAAAACACACCATTATGGTAATAGTAACGTGAAAATTTGCTAACTGTGCCATAACGCATGTATTTTCTGCGTAAATGAATGGCGTTGAGTAGCTTGCGAAAGAGGTCTTTATTTTCGTTGAAATTCTCGTAATCGTTCCATGAGTTGAACATTTGTTTGTGCATTTTGAGGGGGAGTGAACGGAAAACAAATAATAAATATCAAATAATAACTATTGTTTTAATTAGGGTTTAACCACTATGTTCATAATTTATATGCAACTTTTCGATATGTTGCCACCAATGATGAATTTTTTCAAGCATTTGATTGATGAAGATAATAACATTTATTTATATAAAAAGTATTAACCAGCGTATCGGCTAGAATGGGTTTGTATAATAACAAAGGAATAAGATATTACGCAATAAATTTCTTATAACAAGGATTTTAATTTGTAATGAATGAGTAAATGTATTATAAAACAATAACAAAGTCTGTTATGCCATTTTGGTAAAGACGCGGAATCGGTGTAATTTCACAACAGATAAATTTTTCGTATGCTAAATTGGTACGGGTTAATAGATAGGCCTACATTCTTCATCTAATTTTAATGCAATAAATTCAACGGCAATATATTTACATGTTTATATCAAAAAACACCAAATACGTATGCAAATTATTGCTACAATTTTTTATTCTTTCGGTGGCAGAGGAATAGGTATCTAAATAATAAATTTTTAGCAAAAATCATTGTAATAATAAAAAAGCAACTCATAAGTTGATTGGTTAGTTCCATAAATAAACTAAAAATTTTTATTTCGTATATTTATAAAAGATTAGAAATCTCACACTACCATATAGTTACCATTGTCGTAAGTTACACTCTTTAATTCTTCCGTGCTTTGTATCGGGAAATATTTTATTCTTGATTATAGTGCTACAGCACACATGTTCTGAAACACACTCTGCAATCTCTTACTGAGATATTCTTTAGCAAAAACATTAACGTTGACCATGAATTGATTCTTTAGATTTCCAGCGGGAAACGTGAATGATATAAGAATTCGTTGATTTAGATGAAGTTATGAATAACGAATGATAAGTTCTCTCGAACGCAGTCTAATTCAAACCAGCGTTTTATAAACTGAGTGGTGCTGCTAGTTTAAAGATATTCCTGTTTTTGGTTAGAAACTAATATTTTAGCACCTACTGAAAAATTCATTTATTTGTATCTGTGATGTGTAATAATTCGAATAAATAAGTTTTTAAAAGAAAGAAATGCAAATAATACTAAAACAACTATAGTTAATAGAATTTGGGCAGACGAAGCTTTTTTAAATGTTTTTACTTAATCTTTTGCATCACAACACACAGTAACGCTCCTTTGTCCTGCTAATTTGACCGTGGTTATCAATTTTTGGTTCATTAGGGAACTTAGTGCGCAATCTAATACAAAGTCTTCACATGTATTCTCGCAACTGTAGAAAGGCGTGCTGCGATCGCAATGGTAACCTTAATATACAGATCATAATTTTTATGACACTCTTCGTAGGAGTGGGCTAATCTAAGCTAAAATTTATTAACCTGTAAACCAATTTAAACTCCGGTTTTATAAATGAAATGCTGCGGCTAGTAATTTTATAAAATACTAGCTGCGATATTCCGTTTATAAAACGAAAATATAAATTGATGTATATTCAATAAGATTAGCTCATTCACAATTAGTTTTGTCTTAATTTTTCATAGTATTCTAAACGTTTGCACTTTTCTTTAGGGATTAGAATACTGATTTTCTGCCGGCATCAACAATTAATCTAAACATCGATCGTAAATGATTGCTGAGTGGGTTTAGGAATTTGGGAATTAAATAAAAATATATAACTTATCAATAGTAACGAAAAAATGAAATAATATTTTTCGAATTTTTTCTTGAACTGACCAATCAGCTTACAAGTTGTCTTTTTATTATTATGAATGAATGAATGAATGA
>JH994028.1:33383-43508 GCA_000316135.1 Trachipleistophora hominis | reverse complement strand
TTTGTCTAAAGCATTTAAATATAATTTGTTTACTAAAATACAATGTAGT
The DNA here is from genome assembly GCA_000316135.1 of Trachipleistophora hominis. NCBI lineage: Eukaryota > Fungi > Microsporidia > Pleistophoridae > Trachipleistophora > Trachipleistophora hominis. The sequence continues at coordinate 43,459 of JH994028.1, read as the reverse complement.
GAGGCTAACAAAGTAATGAGTGAATAAACTTTCTTATTCTCCATTATCTGCACAATTTAAAGTGTGCAATTTTGTATTATGCTCAACTGATTGATTTGGTTTTGTAGTCAAGTGTGAACACAGATGTTTGTTGTAAGTGAATTTATTTTATCGTTTTTTGTAGAATGTAAGAGATGCCGTTTATGTTTAAAAGAATAAAACGGTATTTTGAATTCCCTTTAGTTCATAATGAGAATTGCGTCGTATAACATTTTGGATAATACACTGCCTGATCATCGTATACTCTATTATCTGTCCAGCTATAAAGCAATTACAAACGATTTTGATTATTAGGAAGTGTATAGCACGATTTTTCAAGTAATGAATGTTCAATTTGTCATCGAATGATCGAGAATATGATAACTTACTTATAAAAAGATGTACTTAAAAACGTTTACGAAAGTATTTAGCTAATTAAATTTAAAAACCTTTTACCAATTATCGATTGTATTCGGGTCCGATGCAAGTAAATGTATTAGAAGAATCAGGAACAACGTTATTTAATAAACGTGACAATAAAAATGTTGGTTACCAACAATGTAGAAGAAAAACTTCTCGTTATTCTATAATGAATGAGTTGCGTTGAGACAGGGAATGAATAATAAAAGTCGAAATTACCAAAAAAACGTTCATAAAACATCTGAAAAACACAACTTTTGATAAGTTATAATGAAATAAGATGAATCAATAGAAAGATTTAGTGAAATGTTCTTGACTATCTTTGAATAGCGGCAACATAGAAATCTAATTCTTGTCGTGAATTTTTCAAATATTCACTAAAATATTTGCAGCGTAAGAAGATTGTCAATGAAGAAATATAATAGTAGTTTTTATAAGATGAATACCGGATAGATAAGTGCGTTTTATTTTGTTTTAATAAAAATATTAAGTTGATATCACATATAAAAATATTAAAATAACACTTAAATAGTCATATCAAAATGTATTTAATGTTAATTAAAATAATTAATTTTACGCTGAAAAAGAAAGGTCGTAGAAGGCCACTACATTCGAAATACAGATTGCTCTATAATATTTTATTGACCATATTGATATAATATTGGTTTTAATTCAATAAAGAAAATCAAAAGTTCTGCCTGTACTTCCTCGATAAATTATTTAAGCATTACATTGAAAAATAATGTGAGTCTGATGACTACGCTTTTACCATTAAAAAATACTGTTTGAAAAGTTAACACTATGGAATAGACCTAATACATTATGTTATGCTGCTAAAAAAGATACGTGTGCTTAAAAAAGAACATTGTAGTTATGATTCAGCTATTATTTTTAAAATTATTATCTCCTTATTCAACATTCAATACAGTATCCTCTTTAAACAACAATTATATTTTACACTGTTTTGTATTCGTGTCTCTGTATAAATTAAAACTTGGATGGAGGTAAAGATATAATTACGTCGTAGATGCCTAATTAATAAAAAATCACTGAAATCATACTTTAATATATATACCAACTATATATTCGTTTTCACGTAATGTTTTGTCACATTAGATAACGATGCATCTATCAGTATATTAAACCTGTTACCGAAATATATTTGAGATATTTGAACTTATAGACCGCATCAAGATAAATATATTCATTTCTTTGTCAGAAAGATCTAGAACTTTGAATATTAGCTTTATTAACGCCACTTTCGGTTCATTTGCGCAGTTTATTTTGCTGTTATTTAAAAGTTGTCTCTTAAATCAACATACTTTGGTTTGTTCTTCTCATTTAATTATACTACTCTGATGTATAAATCCTCACTGTTTTTATTTTACCCATTGGTCATAATGATGTCGATTAGAAACAAGCTAAAAGCTACCTGCGAGCACTTTTTAGCCGATATACATTCATTTCGCATGCCGATAAAAAACGAAACAACACTTACAAAAATACTTTTGGCTACACATATTACATTCACCAAGTTGATGAACCAAATTGATATTTACAACCGCCACATACATGTCAAGACTATTAAACTACAAAAAAAGGAAAGAAAGGATCTTTTTACATCATATGAATATAACAATCGTGATGTTACGTTTACAGTTCTTACACATGATGAGCATGGAATTGTGCAAATTGAGACGGGATTGATTGAATTGAACTATAAAGCTATGAATTATGTCAACAAGTTGGAAATAAAGGATCAATTGGAACAGATAGAACTATTTCTGTCTTTATATGCAGATTTTAAATGGCGGTGCTGCGATTTTTGTCTTGAATATACTATATTTCCTGATTTTAATTTTCCTATCGGCAGGGCACTTGAAAAAGATTTTGTGGCGGCTTTTCATCTAGAATGTAATGAAAAGAGTGATGAGAAGCACAAAGTAATCTAATAAACACAAAAACTGTTTTTTTGGCTTGTTCAATCTGTTTGACCAGTATTCACGAATTGACAAGCACATGTATAATCGTTGGAAAGTAGAGTTAATTAAAACCGTTAATCGTGCGCTTGTTTTTTCATCTTTATGGTATTTTTATTAAACCCGTCTTTATTTTAAAAATTGTACAATTTTTAAGCGACATTTTTGCATTCTTAAGATATCACGGCATTTAATCATCCAAATGCTTTCATTCAATTTGAAAATGGTTAAGAGCAGTAGCAAATTTGTATTGCTTGTCCATCCAATACTTGATACATACTCAGTTTAACATGATCTCTCATTATAAAATTATCTTTTTTCAGACTAATTCTATGGTCATTAACATTTATCATTGTTCCTAATTTCTTTTTAAGATCTTTTACCATCACTTCATCATCAATTTTTACGAATACCGTTTTTCCCAGACCATCTGTGCACTTCACCGTAATTATCATTGGGCTAGGAATTAAAAAACGAGCAGTATAAAACAGATGGCAAAGCTTTAATCGCATTTAAGATGTTTTGTCTTAACGTTTTTTATAAATACTGGTTAAAAGTACGGTTCACCTATCGAATTGGTAATCAGCGTTTTACTATCATATTGAACAAATAAGCAATGTATTTTAATAGTATGATAATATGGTGTTGGTTAACAGGTGAATGTTTACAGTTAACCTGTAAATACTGGAAAACAACGCAAAAAATTTTAACAACACAGAGAAATATACACAAGCATAATTTACTTCTATAGACAATATTTATTTCATCTCATACGCCAGCCAAGCAAAACCCGCATACACCGTACTCTCCTCTTTATACGTGCTCCGGCAAATTTTGTGTTTTCTTTTCTGAAATATTTTTTCAATTTTTTCCCACCACAAGTCTAAATTTGGCTTCTTATCAAACTTGTGCAAAAAAACTAAAAATGGCAGCTTGTTTAAGTTCCTCATCACTTACCAACTCACCCAATATACTCAAATTCTCGTCAATCCTATCGATGTCTGCCGTATCAACAACGAATATAACACCATTACAGCCCGTAAAATAGCACTTCCAGTACTTTCTAATGTTGTTATTGCCTGACAAGTCCCATAAGGAGTATTTCCTGTTTTTAAACGTCGTTTTCTGCATATTAAACCCGAGTGTCGGCGGCATGTACGGTTCGCGTATTGTTCTTTTCTTAGGATATTTTAGGAGTTGACTCAAAATTGTACTCTTGCCCGAGTTGTCTAGACCCAGTATGATCACTTTCTTTTCACGATAATAATACAAACGAGAAAGAAGTGCACCCATTTTGCTCTATTTACGATTTTCTTTGTTTTGTACGTACAATTGATCAATTGTGTGTGGTGAAACATTGTTTTAAACCTGATTTGTAGTGTTTTAAACGTGTTTAGATGTTCGCCGAGTGATACATGAGATGACCAACTAGCCAGGTAATATGAACAACATGAAACTGAATATTTTTGTAAGCAGCGAACACTTGTACATAGACTGACTGAGCACGTAAATAATTTGTTTAGTTACATATTCCCTTAATTCTATAACTAGGAATTTGTAGGCAATAAATCTTATTCTTAATGGACCAAAGACTGGTAGCCATGGTCGGTCCCAGCGGACCAGGAAAGTTAGTTTGATTGAATGATGTATTGTGGTGTTGTAATTAAACATACTTTTCTTAAAAAAATCTTGTTCTGGTACAAATACCTTCAAATCAAAGACTATTGTTGTATTAAAACAAGCCGTCACTTCAATATTAAGTTTAACATCCGCTTACATTAACCATTATTAAATACAACACATCGATTACTCTTCCTCATCGTTATTAGTGAAAGTGTAATAAATAAATTACTGAAGTTAAAAGAAAAAAATTATTCATTGTTGTCAATAATCACACAAAACAAAAATAAAACATTTATAAAATTGTATAGCGGCATTTTTTCCTTTTTCAAGCCATGCTAATAACTTTCTATAAATAATAATTAACGTTATATTAGATCACAGCTATTTAATCACGTGTAAATTAATTAAAAATATGTAAATCTTAGTTCACTTATAACTCCTAACTATTTAACGAACCATCTACGTAAAACGTTCATTACTTATATTTATTCTTCTATCACGCCATTCCAAATGCGGTAGTAGTTATCATTCAAATCGTACACGATTTTATACTTGCTTCCAACGTTCCCCTCAACCTTAAAAACACTTTCTTTGGCACTTCTACGTTCATACGCTATCTTACCATCTAATACTTCAAGATTATTTGCCGTGCCATTCATTTGTACAAGAAATCGATTCGATTGCAACTTTCTTAGCTTTGTCATGGCATCTACTCTCACAAATTTAAGCTTATTTATCTTAACCATGTAGAACAAGCCGTTTCTTTCCACCACAATGCCAATCAAAGCACCTTCAACGCCATTAATTCTTATTGTCCTGTCACCACCCCCATCATTACAATTGACATTAACCGCTGTGCTGTCAAATATAAGACATAGTAACCTGCACACCGTTTTTATTCTTAGAACAACGTATGATAAGAAATAGTAAACTGGTTTTGATAGAAGAGCACTGGTACTAAAGAAAAGACCGTCTGTTTTCTTGTGCACGCCCTCCTCGTTAATCACTTCTAATTCTACACAATCGGCCGGTAATAAATAACTAGGCTGCTTCCTTGATATAGCCATTATTACATTCAAAGCTTTGGTCAAGTTACTAATTTTCTCATTTTTTACGTGCGTATTATCCATCATATTCGTACTTTTCTCATTATTTGGTCTGCAGGTATCCGGCAAATTCATATTTTTGTCGTTTTTAGGCGGTGATAGTTCATTTAAATGATAATCTCGTTCTTTAATTGGACCATAATCATAAATTTGTGTATACTTAGTTCTTACGACTTGTCTTTTAGCGCTTTTTTCAGTGATTGTACCGTCATACGGCTCATTTCTTGCTTTGTTGTGCACAAATTCATCCTGAAGACATTCTTCATCGTTACCAGCACGACCTGCCATCTCAAACGTATGCATTTGTGCATCACGATCAGCTGCAAGCATCTCTCTTACTCTACCCATTACAACCACGCACATACTGAGCAGTCTTTTCAAATGCACTCTTTCATTCAACATTCTGTTATCTATGAGTTTATTTGCTACCGATCGGTCATTTGCCTGTTGCCGAAGCGTTAAAACATTGACTTTTACCGACAAAGCGTCCGTGAGAATGTTTGATAATGTTTTATCGTTATCTGTGAGTGTGTGTACGTGATTGTTTGTTCTTCTTGCGTTTTTATCATCACGTTTTTGTTCGAGTAATGGCTTTGGTTCGACGTTTTCATTAAAATCAGATGATATTTTCAGATTATTTGGTATAATTTTGATCTTTTTGCGATGAATATCACCGTAAAGTTTTTGATCCGCCTTTTTGACCTCTTCCATTGCAGCTGCGTGATCCGAATTTTCTTCGGATGTTAAATGACCATCTTTTTCGTGTAAAATACCACCGCTCGTGCCATCGTTCTGCCCAGTGTTCCCCTTTTTTCCGTCGAAAAGGCATCCATCTCTTGCATTTCTACCAATTTTTGTATTCGAACACACACGTACAATTTCATCGCACAGCACCTCAGCAATCGCATTCACATCGTAATCCTTTCCAAAAATGGCTGTGCGCCATTTTCTCTCATCCACCATTTCACTCACGCCAGTACATCCCGACAATGTTAAGAACCTGACAGCCAGCCGCCCCGCTCCGTTCCGCAAGCATGACATGCCCGTCTTATAGAACAGTAGCCGTTGTTTATCGCCATCCTTGATTTGCAGTGTGTTTACTATCCTGTTGGCAATTATCGGCCTAACATCATTAACAATCTCTACAACAAATTCTACGGCCTTGTCCTCGTCCATACTCTTTATAAAGCGCATCATTCTATTCATTCGTATTTCTTTAGATTTACCTACCATCCGTTCTTTGCCTGTTTTTTCCTCATACATCTTCATTTTCTTTACCATACACATGTAGAACACCTCCGAATTTTTTTTAGCATTCTGATACGCACGTTCAATCAAATTTAATTTGTAAAATAAAGCACAGCATTGCACGTTCTTAATGTTCTTCAGTTTTGTGATTGTATCGGCGATTGTATCGTTAATATACGATGATATATTTTTTAGTAGTGAGAGATAATCTACCGTACGTGGCTCACATAAAGCATTTTCCCGATTTTTACTAGTTTTTACACCGTTTCTATCCGTAATACTACCTTTTCCTCCACCGTGTTTCCTCTCTGCTTTCTCTCTACAATATAGCACTCCTCCCGCCACGCCATAAACATACAAATCTATCCTCATGAAGTAACTCTCTCTTAGAATGCGCTCTTCACAATCAAAAACCTCAACATTGAGAATAGACGAGTCAGTCTGACCAAGAAACATTCGAGTATCCTCCTTCAAACTAAGACTTTTGTATGGTATGCGTATCAAACGATAAGGATGCGTAAAATTGGTGCATACTTTCAGAGAATTGCGCAGCATTAGTATTGTTTTGTGCGTTTATTTATCGGACACGTGTTTTAGTCCTTTGATGTTTCACATTGAGATAAACAAATACGATGGTTTGTGACCGGTCTTGGGTCTAATTACGTATTACTTGGCAATAAAGGACAAAATGACGAAATATCCGCTTTGGCAAACAAATTACACGTTTAGCACGATGAAATACAAACCATTAAGAAAACGAATTGGTCTTGTTCTTTGTTAAACAAAAATGTCTCAGCTAACCGTGAATATGGAATACTACGATCCACATATAACCGCAAAAAAATTATAGTTAACACATTTTTATCGATCACCATAAACAGCCGAACTTGCCACGAATCGTTGATAAAACAACAAATACCAGTAAATGTTTATTAAACTTTCATTCGTTTGATCGTATCGTTTTCTTCTCCTTCCTCGTCATCAATGCTAAACACTGTAATTAGAGGCGGTTCTGAAAGCTCAAACACAATTTTATCCTTGTCCAGTATAAAACCTTTGAGTTTAACCTGGTTCTCTTCAGGTATGCCCTTTCCCTCCGTAAAATCAGGATTAGCAAGAAATAATGAAATATCCTCATCATGTGCCGGGTTTAGTTCGTCAGGCTGTTCTACACAACTTTCTTCACCGCTTTTCTCCACATCTTCGTTCCTTTTTGTCCTCCTCTTCGATTTACTTTCAGAACCTTCGTCCTGTTCTTCTGATCCATTTATCTCATCCTTATCCGATTCATTGACCACCACGTTTATTCCCTGCTTTGATGCACCCGTTCTATCCTCAGCGTTCTTCCTTAGTTTTTCAGTATCACCTTTTAATTGTTTTTTGTTCTTATCCTCCTTTAGAACATTCTCTTCCACTTCTTTACCCTCATCTTCAATATCTTCAACGTTTTCATCCTCCACGTCTTCAGCATCCTCCTTATCTTCATCCTCTACGTCTTCGATCTCCTCATCTTCAATATCCCCCACGTCTTCAGCATCCTCCCCATCTTCAATCTCTTCATCTTCAGCATCTTCAACGTCTTCATCATCCTCAACATCTTCATCATCAATATCCTCGTCTTCCTCACCAACACTCTCAATATCGCTGCTCTCGTATTTAATCTCATCGCTATTAATTTCCCTTTCCTCATCATCCTCATATTTACCAAACTGCTCATTATCCTCACACGAAGAGACAAGGCTTACATCAACATCATCTCTAACATCCAAACACTCAAGTATTCTGTTAGGCAATCCAGGATAGCTCACATTCACAAAAAAGCCTGCTCGCACGAACTGTCGGCCCTTAAACCTTCCTATAATTACGATGCTCGTTACACCAAACACCATCTCAGCAGGCACTTTCATAATATCTACAGGCTCAGCGCACAGCGTAAAGCCGAAACGCCCCTTGGAGAGCGGGCCAACAATATCCTCGCTTAGCTTCTGGTCATGTGCATCCTTCTCCGGATCGCCACAGTATATAATGGAAAACTCTACGTCCTGGTTGTCAAGATCAGTGTCTATGGTTATTTCGAACGGTATTTCGTCTCTGGTAGAGAACTGCTGTTTAAGTGGTTTGATCGATTTTATTGAGATCATTGCTTTGTGGAGATTTGTCGTGGGGCAAAAAATTTATTTTTGAGGAGGAAATTGTGGATAACTGGACGATGAATGGATAGATGTAAAACAGTGGTTGAGTGCCCTCAAAATAAGAAATTGGCGCATTCTTCATTTAATCGCTTGCGAGTATAAAACACGGTTTGAGCAACTGTTACAGGATCACGTGCTTTCAAATTCCGCGTTTTTTTCGTTTCAAGTTGCTTTGCGTCCTTTTTAGTTAATTGCTTAATTTACGGCATTGTCCTTGGACATCCTTGCGCGTTGTTCGCCAACAATTGCTAAATTATCTAAAATACGCCGTTTAACATACCATTAAAACGATATTTTATTTATTCTCTCAGAACATTCTTAGTTTGTTCCAATTCTAAATTCATTATCAGGACCGCAAACAGCAGCTCTCTCCAACCTATTTGTATAACACCTCTCATCCTTAGATAACACCTGATTGTGATACATTACTCGCTAAGGTACTCCCTATCCAAATTAATACATCGATGGAACAGATAAAGACACGTACGCAACGCCATTCTACTTCCCCTGTACGTTCCTATCCTAACCACACATCTTTTAATCTCCTTTCGATCAGCAATCACCCGAATAACAACATCGTAATCATCCACAAAGAAAAACACGGCCATATCCGCAGACAGCCGCAGGCCACGCAAAAACCTTATCATCCTGTCGTATCCTACGCTCACACCCGTCCTGACAAAAACAGTGGCGATCCGGCATATTGGGCACAGCCCGTACCTCTCCAGAACATCCTGAGTGTAACGCGCGTTGAGAGTGCAGCCGTCAAGGTCAACCACTTTCAGTATGTGCGTGCCGTCAATTATTCTATCAACTATGTTTTCGTAAAACTCTCCTTTCTCGGTGTAGTATACGTAATGGTGCTCTCCCTCAGGACTCATAATGCACAGCACCTCTGAACGAGCTATCGGGTGCTTGGCTGACAGCTTGTTGTTAAATCTGAGCACTTTTCGGCTGAGAGAATCGTTGTGGCACTTGTATATGACGTAAGATATAAAAAATGTGCAAACGAGAAAAGATATGGAGAAGAGGCCGATGAATTTAAGAAGACGCTTAGTTTTCATGTGTTAGTATGAGCGTATTCATTTAAAATCTTTCATATTTGTCTAAAAAGCGTAAATTAGTCACATTTATGGTCATATTTGAAAGAATATTAAACAGGAATTTTCAAAAGTATACATTTATTCAGACCTGGATACGAATGACGTAAAACAATGATAGCATGATACATGCACTACACTATGCTCTTTATGTTCTATCTCGTTGTAGAATGTTTTATTATCTCCCCCAATTCTTGGTATATTAGTACACCGATGGTCTATCATTGTATAAATTAAATTACACATTTACCTCCACTTTGTACGTAAAGCTATGATATCTAGAACTGTCAGGCAAGTGCATCAACTCGTCCATAAGAACAAACTAAAACCATTTCTAAACCTTTTTCGTGGCGTAAAACAAGCATGCACAACAAACGTTTTACTTTCAAA
>JH994028.1:19847-33183 GCA_000316135.1 Trachipleistophora hominis | reverse complement strand
GAAACTGTTAGTACGCCAATGGTTTACGTACTTTGTATTGAGGAATACTACAAGGACAATCCTTCATGACCGTAGTAATCGGCATTTTAAACGTTCCGTAAAATTTTGTGTTGATAAAACGTACACTCTATGTTTAGGAATTAGCAATGATTTGATGAGTCAAAGAATGCGCCTAATTAAATAATCATAACGGCCTAGAAATGGGCGTAGAAGATGACGAGATGTGAAAAATAATTATTAAACATATTTTTAGCTAAAAAAGACAAATCATACAACTATCTCATATTTAATGTTGGAATATCCTTCTGTTTGAACTAAGGCGCTGTACTTGGCTATGAAACGATTAGAATTAAAAATATTCTCTTACGTTCACAAACAGAAAATCAACTAAATAAACGTAAAACTCAAAACAAATCTCCCGGGCGCCAGCATCCTCAACGTCAAGCATTAGTACCTCATGCATGTACGCCAGGAGGCGCAGCAGGTAATATGCATTGCACTTCTTTTCAAGATCAAATTTGCCGTATCTTCTCTTTTCTTCAGCAGTGAACAGCGTGTAATAGCAAAGAATTTTAAAGCAAAGCAGAACATGCTTGATGAACTCGTCCAACTCTTCCAAATATATCATCGGCTTGTTTACAACCATAAACGATCTGAACTCATCAAGTATTTCGATTATGTTGCTGTTGATAGATTTGTTGGGCTTGGCATCGGGTAACTCGGCACTTGTGTTGTGGCTGTCCGTTTCTTGGACACTTGTTGGTTGTTCACTCGTTATCTCTTCGCTTTTTCTGCTATCCAAGTCTTGTGCGCCTTTTTTTGTATTTTCCGCCTTTTTTACACTATCTAGCTCATTTTTCAGCGTTTGTTTTTCCTTAGGTACACTGCCTCTCCCTCCTCTTTCATCATCCTCATTCCTGTTCATCTCCTTTCCACCAATCAACAAATCAATATCATCCTCACCGCCATTCTCCTCCACAGCCGATTCTCTACCACCTCCCCTACTCCTCACACGCTCATAATCCCCAACAATTTTGGCTTTCAGAACGGCCGGCATGTGCAAGTAGCCGTTGGTATACCTCACCATACTAATCTTAAATTTTCTTATAGTCTCAATCGTTGATGGAAATATTTGTGTATCATCGGCTGCCACATTTAAATTGGTGAGTGTTTTTAGGACGTACAGGCCATACATGTTATTCTGTATGTTGGTGATACGGCATTCCAGCCATTCCTCGTTTATCTTTTTGTAAACGTAGTTGTTGATGTGGAACTGGTCGGACATAGAATGGGTTGGCTTTTTGCTGTTAATTAATTCGGGTATAAGCTGTGTATTGATATAAAATACGTTATAAAAGGATCTTTAGGATAGATTTACTTCTAATATGCAGTTATATGGCACTCCAGTTTTTTATAAAGACGTACTTTTCCTGTCAGCTAAATTAAGTATAAAAATGTTAGGCGGTTACCGGCAATATTACGTTTAAGCTATTTTTAAACTACTTTATTCGTTATAAATCGAATATATTACTTATACGTATACAATAATCTAATTTTGCTTGCAACACGCATCCTATACGTTGTATAAAATATTTGTTTATATGGTTTCCTGTACAAATATGCCTAGTATTAAACAGTGATAGGCTCGTATTATACTGAATACACGCTCATATTCTCTATTAGAACTATTATACGATCATTCTGATTGATAAATGGCTAAAGATATTATTATACAATAATCTACTAACTAATGGAGTACTTTCCTACTATTAAATACACACTACAATATTTTTTACAAATTTATCGGCCAGGTTGTTTTAACGATTGGTTTTTTCTGTGTTGTGTCATAGCTCCTTGTTTAGCTGGCGCATCAAACGGTAATATACTTTGTATCGTTTAACGATGTATTAAAATAAACATCACTGTCAGTTTAAATTTTAATTACTGTCTAAATAACATAAAACAAAGTATTAACGCTGTCTTTCTACAAAAATTACGGTTCGATACGATTATTGTGCAAATAAAACTAAGACATAGAACGTAAATGTAACATTTTCATAGACAAAAAGGATTTATTTATATAGAAGTGGTAGCTTATTCACTACTTTATACATTTTATGTAGATGTAACTGGTATCTTTACTAAAGAATAACAATTTTGAAGAATAACTATTTTAAGGAATAACTATCACCTTCTACAACCAATATATTCTTATTAATTTGTTCACGAATCCTTCGTTATAGAAATATCAGATACAACAAATTTTGTTTGCTGTTTCGGTGCCTTGTCATCAAAAACACTTTCTTAGAAATGAATGTGTTGACATGATTGATACTTTTATCCTTGTTAGTTATCACAGCACAACATTCCTACGTACAATAAACATTAGATACATCATTATTTGACGTAAATAAGACATACGGGCGGTAACATTAAAGATGTTAATTAAATTGATTAATACTTAATTTATACGTACGTTAAACGTTTTTAACGTGTATTAAGAGAAAAAATGTTAATGGCATGTCCTTTACGTAACAGTTCTTTAATTTCGTTATAATTATACTTTTAATTTTTATATATTTTTGTACGGCCATCTTTTCCTACTTATAGTAATGTAAATTGGAGAAATAAAATGAGATGGGATTGAAGTAAATGCTGTCGTTTTAATCCGTATTTATCATCGATTATCATTTTACAGGCACTCGCATTCCTATCTCTAAACATGCAGATGTACTTAGAAATAAGCAGAAGAACTAAAATAGATGACAAGTATAGAATGTAATACGTACAATCTAAAATAACGTCTTTACAACCGCCGATCATTTTCTGATGGATTGGTCGCGAACAGTAAAGAAAGACCGTATTTAAATTTTTACCCTTACAGCAATGTCGCTCACCTGCACATTTTGCACGAGAAGCAACCTGTCAACATATAACGATCTGTGGTACTGCCCAACATGCACAGTCTATCTCAAACAAAAAAACGGACGCCTTTTTTACCACTACATACCATCAAAAATTGATGGCACCATCCGCTCGTTAAACGACATTCTGTGCACGAAATGCAAAACTATGAACACCACGGTAAAATGCACAAATTTTGATTGCTTTTACAGGAAAGTACAATATTGTGATACGTGCAAGGCCAGAGGATACATGGTATTACGTAACAACTTTTATAAAAACCTGCCACGTTGCCACAGAATAAGGCAGAGGTACACGCTATTGTCGTACGTAATTGTAGCGCTTTTGATGCTCATGATGCATCAGTACACATTCACCAAGAATTTCGTTATTTTTGTTGATGAGCTCTACACACGCAGATTTAACTTTTTAAAATTTGTAATGAAACTTTTAATTTGCTGGGCACTGCGTGATCGTTGCAACATAAGACTCCTGGTTTTGATGGGGCTGGCATGGTACAACATGGTCTGCGAGTACGAGAGCGTGTTTATTGTAAAAATATCAAATGGTTTGATCGATGATAGCTTCATTGATAGATTTCACCATTTACACATAGGTTATTGATTATTAAACATAGATGCTATATTTTGTACTTTTTTGTATTTAAGTTTGTTTTTAAATTGTATTTGCTAAACAACGCCTTGATTAGTCCTCGTTCACAATACGAGCAGTTAAGTATCGCGTCATGCTGTGATCGTAAATAGTGCCATTCATCAAACGATCTCAGAATAAAATATTTGTTATTGGGCAGGTGATACCAATAAATTACCATTTTACGATATTTTGTAGGTGCTGATACAATACAAGGATGTGCTATCAACACTTTGTGTTTATTATAACTTTGTTTTAACGTGTTAACCTTGGCTTCACATTCTAAGCAAAGGTTTTAAAGTACCATTTAATCTTCCTATTGTATATGAGCCGGGATAGAACGTTCTTTGGTTAAGATGGTGGCTAAGAGAATCAAAAACGGTTGATTATAAATGGCATAGAACGTACAACAATGATTTACTGTTCTATTCAAATATAAAAACAATCTAAATGGGTTGTTCTTTATCGTTGCCCGGTGTAATTTTTATATAAATACACCATCATAAATCGCATCTTTCTTTAAATTCAACACGAAGAAATAATAATTGACTTATTTAAATGATGATAGAACAGTGTTACGTTAAATTACGGTAACACAGGCGTTTTTATTTTGATTTAATTACGTAAAGTTGGAAATTATGTTGACAATAAATTACGATAGAATATGTTGCACAGAAAATTAATCTCGCGTATAAGACGAATTTGGGGAATTTGTTGAAGAAGCCTTATTTAATGTAATTATACGTAAAATGAGTTACATAATGTAAACGGGGTTGAAAGTGCCCATTCTATCAGGTAGAATTGATACGGTCAAACGAACAAAAAATGACGACCCATAGAATGACCAAAGAAAAAAAAGAATTACTTTTAGAAATATCAGACAAACTAAACATTACGTTCAACGAACGGATGATTGACATCGCACTTGACATGCTGGAGGGTGGAATGAGTGTAGAAAACATGATAATAATTTTAGAGGAAATGAGGACTGATGTAGGCGGTTGATCGTGCTGTGTATTTAATAAAGTAACTTTTCTTGTTATACTACTAGTGTTACGCATTTATTATAACGCTTGATACGTTCAATGAGGCTCTTTGAAAATTTTATATCATTTGTACGTGATTAGTATGATTATCAATTGTCGTATTAGGACGGCTATTGAATATAAAACCTAAACAGGTATAAGTTCTAAATAACAAATAGTTAACATGATATGACCTACTATTCAATTTTATAAATCTAAACTTCTATCACCAAGATAAAATTCATGGTTTAATTTATTTGCCAATGGTTAATTCTCTGCTTTTATTAGTACGTTAATTTAACATACAATTCTTAATAACAGAGAATTGAATCTTAAGAACGTTGTATAGCTTAGGTTTAACATGAATGAAAGCTATTCATTTGTATTTTTTACGATCACGTGGTAGAAATTGAACAAAAACTTGGCAAAAATTAGAACATCGTTATTATATACCAATAATAAATGCAGTTACGATGATACTGTGCAATGGATATGCCGAACAAAAGGGATGAAACAATTGATCTATTGTCGTAATCAACCACTTCCTCAAAAAAGGACTGTTCGATGACGTATAACGTGAATAGCTGCTAAAACTGCCCTTGGCATATAACTCGTCTTTTGATAACTCACCTATTGGCACAGGCTCTGTTTCTATTGATCAGTGTTTTGTATTGCTACATTCACTTAATTCAACTGTGGTTCATACGCCCTTTATATTGGCTGTGATAATTACAGTTAGTTTTTTTGTTATGTATACGCGATCGCTTTCATTTTGTCTTTGGAGAAACATATTTAATTAATTGTCAACATTCCTCTTGACGAGATCCCTTTCATTCAGCTTCTATCATTTTTTCATTTCTTTTTTGAGCCAGCAATGTTAATGATAGGTGGTATGGTCAAGTTATTGTTCAATAATGAGAACAAATTGTTTTTACAAAGGACAAACGGTCTATGAAGAACTTTTTATCAATTAAGTTGAGAATTAAACGACTATTTTGAAAAACTAAACTATAAAAAGTACAATGTGTGTTCAAATTTACAGTTATGATCATTCTAAAGATCATAAAAAACACTTTAAGAAACAACAGCTCAATGTGCTACGTTTTAAATAAATTTTCTTTGTAAAGATCCGACTGCTTCGTCCGTGCATTACGAGCTGACACATGATTTAGGGATATTTAACGTAAGAAATAAATTAAGAAGCTTTTTCAGTGAAATATAGGTGGTAAAGACGATATGTTGGTAGCCCATAAACATTTTTTTGAAGAAGCAAATTTATTAATAATTAACATTCTATCCAATACCTATTTAACATGCTCTTCCTAGTACATTAGCATCTACCATAGAGCTTATGGGCGTTATAGCAAAAAAATAACATATCCGTATTGTACACTATTTCATGTAAATGCAGGGAACTAACCGTTATATAAATTAAGACGCTCCGTATGTACGATAAAAAAATTGGAATATATCTGTTTCGCTGAAAGCAATATAATTTAGTTATCACAATCACTACAAAATAAATATTTTGAAACCAAACTGATTATTAGATAGATAGCGGTCATATTGAATAAATGCAATACAACTTTTGAGATTATAATCAGGAAGATTTCATAACACCATTAACGTTCTACTTCATTTATGAACAAAAAGCTTGAATTAGTGAACTTCCAATAGAATTTACGTTTTCTTGGGAAAATTTTCATTTTATTATTTTTTGTTTCCAGCCCGCATTTTTTTCTAAGATCAAAAACTAGTTCTTGGCTGGCAATAATTCTCTAAATATCAAATGTAACATATTACTGTGTGCGTTTTATAATATGAAAATTAAATTATGACGTGCTTCTTTTTATTTCATATTAAAATGTAGAATAAAATTTTTTATTTTTTTCAGAACCAACCAATCAGTTTATGAGTTATTCTAAACGAATATGAAGGACTTAGAAAGTTCTACTGTATAATGAAAATAAATAAATTTTAAATGGCTAACTCATTACATGAAAATAAATGTATACGGTTGTATAAAAATGAGCAAAGCGTATAAAAATGGAAAAGCAGGAGAAGTAGCTTGAATACAAAGAACGAAGGTGAATTCTTGAACAGAAGAAACACTGTTACGTTTTGATACTACTGTTTCATCTCACTAAATTGTAAATCAAGGGCCTTTCGTTACAATCAGCCTCAGTGAGCCAAAAAAGTATTCCTGATCGAATAATGCATCTTGTGTAGTGCTCGAATAGATTTTAAAGAATTTTACATCGTTTTCTCTAACGCGGTAAATTATCACTTAAAATTTGATTTGGAGTTCTCAAATTAAACACCTAGCAGATCAAACAGCATTTAGCCAATGTTAAACGTATTAACTGATACGAATTGGTATTTATACTCTCAGCAGATGTTATTACTATTATGAAGAGAAGATATTGTTCTCAATTACTATGACAACTCGTTTGATCGTTGCTTCTGCTATTTAATGCTAAAATACAACGAATCACATAGAAAATACTGTAAAAAGCACATTTACGTATTACCGCGTATTTTCTAATCATTGCTTTGTAAGGCAATATTTATATAACCATTTAAGGCAATATTAACTTGAACATACCATGATATATTTGAACTAGAAGAGCTTTTAATTATTAAGCGTATCATTACGATACATGAAATTGAAAGTATTATGTCAAAATTATCAGCTCAGTATTATCAAAAAAATGCAAATTTATTTTTATTCAGTAAAGTATCCAAGATAAAACATGCGCTTGTCTGACTCATCAATATTAATAAATTTTATATCATCATTTTCTTGTGAACACCGACAATTTGTGCTCATCGCAGATTCATTTGCTAACTCTTTTCTTTGACGCTTCGTCCATCACTGTGAATTTGTATATGAAACCCCAAAACATAATCATAAACACAAATATCACTGTTATGAATATGAGTCTCTCTTTAAACCTCAAATGAAACACCAGAATTTCTTCCATGGGTTGGTGAATGATAGTTCAATAAATAGATTGTATAGGATCAGCGAAATTTCGCTGTTTTTACGCCGATACTATGCCATTGTAGCAGTGTTTATGTGATATTCTTTTCAGGCTGTGAACATATTATCATTAATCAACAATGGTTGCATTTTTAAATGAATTGTTGATATTATGTAGTACTCAATAAACAAACAAACAAGTAATAATTATGTTATACCGTGTGTGGACCTGTATCTATATAATTTGCAGTAAATTTTAACTAAATCACTAATTTAATATCTTTTGTTTGTAAATCTTTTAAAAAAGTGCTTTAAAGAGTCATGTTACGTATTCGCTTTGAAAATGATTATTTATTTGATATTACTTGTAAAAACACTTAGATAATAAACTATGGGGTTTCCTCCTCGGTAAGATGCTTAAAGTCATGTTTTTAAGTAAACCAAAACTAAACATGAATACATTTGAAAGCGGCAAATCATCAATAATACACTATAATTATATAAAATATCTATTTTCCATTAGAAAATGAGAATTTTTAACACAAATATTCTATTTGCAGGAGAATATTGCACCAAAATAGGTGATAGCATTTTCTTTAATAGCCAGAGGTTACAGAAAGAAGGAATTATGTATTAGGAGAGTTCAAAAAACAGTGAAGCGTTTGTATAACATTGAAAAGAATGTCATAACGCGCGTTAATTTGAGTATTTTTAGTTTTCATGAACCAATCAACTGTAACAATGGCTTTTTTATTCAGACAGAAAATGAATGTGTGATTAATGATTTAATAATACTTTTTTAAAGAAAATAATGCAAATGATAAGTCACTTTGTTATCACGCTTGTATTCTATTACGAGAAAATATCAGCATGTACAAGTAAATGAATATTTGATGTGGTAGTGCTCATGAACCAAAAGCCGGTGACCAGGTTGGTCCCGGCCGACCAAAAGGCTTTTGGTTAGGTAATTTGTATAAAGGAGGTAATTAAATTGACTTTTAGTTAAAAAATGCGGTAATACGTTATATTGATTTATTAGACCCGTGTTTTGGCTAAATTGCATGCACAATATCAAACAGTAAAAGTGTTTTTATACATGTCAATGTTCACGCTTCAATGCATGTACTTCGTGTATCGAAAAACACAATAATATTTTACGTAACATTATTTTACCATTTCCTCGTAACAACTATCCATAAATTTCTGTGTACGACTCGTGGCTGAGGAAATGTGAGGTGTTAATTAAACGAACTTTTCAAGTAAAAAAAGACACGTAGCTGTCATTTCAATGACAGGATAAGCTATCAATCAGCAATGAGGAATAATTTACGCACCTGTGATACAAGCAAATGCTACTACCACCAAAAAATTACAATAATTAGATTTAATTTTATATTAAAAATAATTGTAACACCAAAGAATAAATGTTAAACACAGCCTCGACAGGTTACTAGTTATCATCAGTAAAACAAAGTATATCCTGCAATATTACCATTTTAATATTAATGAAGTGTGTGCCTTTTACTCATTTATTACGTGTTACCGAATAAAAAATTAATATTTGTACAGGTTGTAATACGAAGTAGAAAAATATATTTTATCTTTTATTGTTATACTGATCACGATGAATTATTAAAAGTTCTCGTATTTTTTTGTTTTGTGTCGTGTATGTGAAGTTTGCTTTGTATAATCATTTATACCAAAATGGGAATTTTTATTAATTAATGAATCACATTTATCTCGCGGTCAAGAGCAGTAAGCGGTAGTGAATAAGCTTTAAACGATCCAATAACATCATTACACCATTGTTTAATCTATTTAAACAGCATCCAAAAAAATTAAAATTTAAATTCAAATCGTGCTTTTCATAGTTATCAAGAATCCAAGGATTAAATATCACTCTAAATCAAGTATTTACCAAAGAAGTTAAGAATCTCACACCATGTCACACGTAAAAACATTATTCACCAATTAGTACTGCCTAGGTATTGAGAATAATGCCTATTAAGACAAAATGTGATGTTTGTTGAAAACGCAAACTTAGAATCAATGAACATGTGAAATAAAGTAGAACGGAGCTCTAAATATTTTTTGTTTTTCACAAAAATGTGCGTTTATTAAAAGTATTGTTCCTTGAACACGTGGTTTGAAAATAATACCATCAAAAGACGAAAAAAATTATGTTTAATTAATTTTAAGTTTATCCGGTGTATTAATGATGGTAATACGATAGAAACTGTGCAAGCCACTTCAATTCGAACTATCAACACAGACTAAGGCCAGAAATCGACATTCAACAGATCTGTATGTTCTGAATTAAACAAAACACTTAGTTGTTAAAATTCGATGCATATTTTTTATTTTTACTCGTGAAAATTAATTCTCTACGCTTAATACGATCATCCTCGTCCACATGTTGATAGGGCGTCTAAAGACGAAAAGATAAAAAACAAGAAAAAGAACTTCTACTACGTAGAAAGACCAAGATTTGATGTAATTGATACGTTACTATAATGAGTATGCCTATAACGCAACGATCAAAACGTCCTCAACATATGTCAAGACAAGAACTTTAATGACTTAATCCTCTGTGTTACCGCTTTCACTCAACACTTCCTTCAAGAGGTAGTGCGTCAACATATTGGTAACCTTCTTACCCTTGTGCTCAACAGACTTAAACGTCTTGTGCTTTGCCTTGCTGTTCTCTTTGAACTTGCCCTTGGCTTTGTCATCGATAAGATACGAGGAGGCACCAATCGACTCAGCTTCAATAAATAGCATTACTGCCGGACACTTTGTGTTGTCAATCTCTTTAATCCTGGCCTTAAGATCTTTTATAACACTGTTGTAGGAGAATACATTGAACTTCTTGAACATGGAACCAATGCCAGACAAAGCGGGCTGACTCTTTGACATACTCGGTATTTTGTCAGCATCAAATGCCAAACCAGCACTCGTATCGTCCGGGTTCATCAAATTTTCAGCATCTTTGATATCTTTCAGGAAATCTTCTGATTTTTTCATGTTCTGATCCTTTAGGTCTTTGAACGCGCCGGTCGCACTAACACCTTTGACAACAATACGGCCATTGTTTGCTCCGTCCTTATAGAACAGCAGCACCTTTACTTCGGACATTATGTCTTTTGTAGAATCGTTCGCCTGTATGGAATTGTAATTCTCTTCAATCTGCTCCATAAACTTCTTCTCGTATTTCTTAGCCTGAGAGTACCCATAAACGAAGACTATGATCGCGACAAGTGCCACCACTCCGACAATCAGGATGATCAAGTAGAGTAGATTTTTCATTTTCTCGAGGGTTATTTTTTCAACTTATTAAATATTTTTAAAAAAATATTGCGAATCACGCCATATAAGACAGAACTATGGTAAGAACGTACGCGTATGAGAGCTGTCGACGACATATAGCATTATTGAATGGCTACGAGGGTGCCATCTCTCATAGAACGTACCAAAATGGTAAATATTGTTTTTATGGATAATTGTAAAAACATATTCGTGATATTTGAGAGAATCTGAAAAAATGATTTAATTGGAAAAGGCTTTCTTTCAATTATGTCTGATTTACATCCAATACAGTAATATTAATTTAATTTATTGATATATTACGAGTTATATGACACGAACAGGCTGCAATTAGACCTGTTTGTTCTTCGCCCAAAAAAAATTTATTAATTTTGGCGGGGATAAGGAAGGACAATATCTTGTGAAAACTGATAGGATTAATTCACCGATTGGTTCTAATAAAATAGTTTTGGTTGACGACAAAAACAGTTCTATAGTTTCTACCGGCTAGAGAGACTTTTCTATTTTTTGCGCTCATACGAATATTATATATTGCCTCTCAAGTCAAGCTTTTCGCTTTATCTATTTTCCCCTTGTAAAAAATCACTACAACCAATTTTTGGTATCATAATTCACATGATCAAATTTTAATTACGTTTTGCTGTGTTTTGTGAGAGGATACGAAAGTCGTTATGTAGAAATAAAGAGCAATCAATCATATTTTTGATATTTTTGGGTTAAACTACACATAACTAGTGTGAAAAACACAGAAGCTTTCTAAATCACAATTTATTCATGATAAAATAGCATTGTTTGTGTTTTTATTGCTTGTTTGTTTTTCTAGAATCTCAATATCAAATCCTCTATTTTGAGATGATGTTTGCTTGGAATGATAATTTTTAAAATTTGTGATTTAAAATGGTTAATTAACAATTCAAATTTGCGTAATAGTTGGTGTGACAACAACTCTAATGGTAGATATCGTATTTATCTATTAACACATCAAACAAAAATAAACGTATGCACTATGATCATTATACAAACAAGCATCATTAACATTCTATGCCGTGAATCAAGGCTAAAAAGGTCACAATATATACTAATACACCAAAAAAATATTTAATTGATTTTAAGTAAAATATGTACTTTGTAATTAAGTATAATCTTCGCAAAAAATACCTTTCATGTATCGTTGTAATGATTTATACATGTAGAATCACACCAAAAAATTATATTGGAATATAATCAAATATTAAAAGCAAAGCTTAGAATCAAACCACTTCGCGTCCCTCAGGGTTGATTAAATTTATCAGCTTGGCATTTTTGAACCGTACTTCACCAATAGTTTCGATATTTTGTGTGCTATAATCGTATACGACGATGAAAAATACATTAACATGTCTCTTTATCGCTTAGTTCAACTAATTTTAATATTATGGGATATGTTAATCCGAGTTTCCACTTTTTGTTTTTTGGTCATTTCCATTTTAAGTAAATTGTTTTCAATATTGTTAGCGTGTCTTGTATATCCAACAGATTTAAAATCAAAAAGACAGTTTGTCTTCAATTATTACTTGTATTTAGACAGGACACTTTGTTATCTTGACATTTGAATGCAATATCGAATAATAATCATCTTAATCACATGACTTAAGAAAAATGACATTTCTTAATTATGAAATCATTTTTACAAAAATGAACATGCGTTGATCAATCCGAATATAATTTGGTAAGAGGTCTGGCATTAAATACCAGATATATTCCGTGTAGATTATATATCAGTGTTGACGTGTGTGACTATGAGGGAAACAACTGCAAGGTGATTTTGAGAACTTAATTTATGAAAATGTGGCACACATTTTTCAATAATTATATAATTGAGTGGTCACTTTTATTGAGTTGATCAATCGGCCAACAGGCTGTCTCTCTACCTATACTTACAATAATTATACATTAAATACGTGCATTATATTGTTTTCAGTTACCTTGCGTTTGATAATGATATAGGTATGACGATCATCACATTACTAGATCATGACTATACAACATGTGTTAATTATATCACAAATCTTGATTAATAATAATTTTAGCCGTTTTTGGATTTATTAAATACTATTTATTTGAATAATTGGCACTTCAAAATAGGTATTCATTTGGAATGATATTTCAAAAATTAAGAATATTATTAAAAAAATGAAAGTCTTAAAAAATTTTTCAATTGATCTATTATACCAAAAAAGTCGATTTGAAACAAGCGAGGCAAATATTTTTAAATACAAATTTATTACACGTTTCATATAAACGAAAAAAGCTGGAATTATTATTGTCATAGTACACGTTCTACATCTCTGTCTTACCACTCCTTAGGAATATACGCAGCAGAACAAAGAATCATAACTTTAGAATTGTGTAAACTCATCTTTTCAACAATAAGAATCCTCAAAAAATTAGTTATTCACTATTTTTATAT
>JH994027.1:19644-30338 GCA_000316135.1 Trachipleistophora hominis | reverse complement strand
AATCTATAACAACTGCGGTGGCGTTTATAAGTTTAAATATCAAAAGGATAGATTATACACAATGATGCAGGTGTAACAACTATTCACGTGAAGCATCACGAGAAAACGACCGTGATGAAGAAGTTTTTAAGTAAAAGTTAGTTTAATTATCACCTCACACCAACAACGTTCAACCAAACACACTCTTCTAGTCTGCTGGATAGATCATGATCATCGGCTTTTGATTCATGGGCGTGATAAAGTAGTTAATTCCCTCAATAACATTTTACTGCTTCCTCCTTATTAGAAATGTTCACGACCAAGGATCACTGCAATACGTACATTTTTTGATCATATAATCCTTATTATATCACGTGTAAAACGTTTTTCCATGATTTAACGCCTTTTGCATCTTTAAAGAGTGCAGAATGCGTTTAGTTCTTTTATAACGTCCTTATTTAATAACATTGTTTGCACTAAACAGCCAAACTAGCATGTCCTACTTATTGAATGGTTCTTTTACATCAATGAACGACGATAATTAACTTAAGACATTATTATTAGAACAGTATGAAATATATAGGATGATAGATGTGCTACAACATCTCTGAAGAACCTTTCAGTTCTTTAAAAGAGTTGTTATAACGCCAATAACTTACGTATTATTACTCATAAAGGTTGTTACACTCCCTGTACAACGTAAAGCAATTAATTCTTTAAAATTACGTTTATTGTTTTATTTTTGATCTTTGTGGTGAAACAAACTGTTTTTATTGGGGGACTGTTTTACTGATTCTTACTCATCAAACGGTTACGTTCTCTTATCATGCAAGCGGATCATAACGGCCGGCACACTTTCGTGTCTTTAGAACGGTGACAGCCGGCAGCATGTCCACAAAAAAATCTATTACACGTACAACATTAAGTGATGCATCTTAAGAATGAACAAAACGATTTAAAAATTATCATTGAGCAATTCCTAAACATCATACACAGAATAACACGCATTGATCACACCTGTAAAACAAATACCAAACGAAATGCACCGTTCAGCCGCCTCGTTGGCCCGTCATAAAATTTTTTATAAAATACGAAAAATTGTCCGGCCCTTGTAAAAAGCATGTCAAACTATCAGAGAAGCAATTGGCGCACAAGCAGCAGAAGCAGCAGTTACAGTCAGTCGCCGAGCAGCTGCTCGGTACGGGACAACGGACCGGTTGATTTTGAGAAAAATTTTTACAGGGAGAGCGCACGTGTAAGTGAAATGAGTGAGAAGGAGGTGAGCGAGTTTAGAGCGAAGAACCAGATGAAAATTATTGGCGAGGGCGTGCCCAAGCCTATCATTGATTTTGAGGACATTAATTTTGGGGAGGGAGTGCTCAACTATTTTAGAAAGAAGGACTTTAAATCGCCTATGGCGATACAGGCGCAAGGATGGCCGATGGCGCTTTCAGGAAGGGATATGGTCGGGATTGCGCAGACGGGCTCTGGCAAAACGATAAGTTTTGCCCTGCCTGCTCTCGTGCATGCAGCTGCACAGGTGCCGCTCAGGCCTAACGACGGCCCGATCGCTCTTATTCTTGCGCCCACGCGTGAGCTGTGCATGCAGATACAGGAGGTGGTTGAGGAGTACGACCGGTTTTTTAACATGCGCTCGCTTGCCGTCTACGGCGGCGTGAGCGCCTTTCCGCAACGGCAGGCGATCAGACGGGGAGTCGAGGTGCTCGTGGCTACGCCCGGCAGGCTCATCGATTTGATGGAACAGGGCTGTATACACCTCTCACGTGTGACGTACCTCGTGCTTGACGAGGCAGACCGCATGTTAGATATGGGCTTTGAGCCGCAGCTGCGCAGCATCATACCAAGAACGAATCCGGACCGTCAAACTCTGATGTGGAGCGCAACGTGGCCACAGGAAGTGCGTGATCTGGCGTACTCCTTCATGAAGAACTACATACAAGTAACGATAGGCGAGGACGAGCTGACGAGCAACAGGAAGATACACCAAGTGATTAGAGTGTGTGATGAAAGAGACAAGGTGGACAATTTGGTGTCGTTCCTGAACGAGAACGACATGAAGGTGATCGTCTTCTGCAATAAGAAGAGAACGTGCGATACGTTGGAGTACGAGCTTGGAAAGCATCGCTACTACGCCTCGGCAATACACGGTGACAAGTCGCAGCAGAGCAGAGACAGGGTGATCAACGATTTTAAGAGCGGCCGTAAAAATATTTTGATTGCCACTGATGTGGCAGCACGAGGCCTTGACGTAAAGGACGTGCAAGCGGTCATAAACTTTGACTTCCCGCCGAACTGCGACTCGTACATTCACAGGATAGGCCGAACAGCGCGTGGTAATCAGAAAGAAGGCCTCGCCATCGCGTTCTTCACGCAGGAAGACCGTGGCAATGCTGCCGAGCTCGTGAACATTCTTAAGAATGCGGGACAGAGCGTGCCCGAGGATCTTGCGCAGATAGTCCCAAGAGGAGGAGCGTACAGGAGCAGCAGTGGTTATAGATACAGCAGCAGCAACAGAGGAAGAGGAAGCCACGGTAGAAGAAGATGGTGAAGTGCCATACTAAATTAAGTGCGTGATTAAAACGATCTTTTAGTGGAATCATTTTGTGTGCTTGTTGATTCGCAGCTTAGCACACGTTTGGCGGTGTGAATGCGCCTATGGGCCCTCCAACACGGGTCGGGCGCATCAAGCGAATCGATGAGCGCGTTTTTTAGCCTCTGGCGCGTTGGCGGCTAACCGCCTTCTTTTTGCAGAGGAGCGTATTTTGTGCTTGAACGGCAAACTCTTTGGATTTGCGTTGTGCCATGGCGTGCTGAACATAGAAATGTGATAACACTTGTGGCTCATTTTGTGAGTGTAAAGAACGTGGCCGTTCAGTACAGAAGTTTTAAAACCATCGAACGAACAGTTGTTGTTTAGTAATTACCGCTTGAACACAACTCGTTTGAATTTGTGTAAGTGCTGGTCATAGAATTTGCAGACGGTTTTGTTCCGTTAGCGGTATTACGAGTGTTTTTATTCGTGCCGGGCCTTACGTTCAAAGGGGTGTATGCAAGGCATCTCAGAGCAACAATGTATAAAAGATAAAATAGACATTCTTACAAAGGCTAATCTAATAACAAGTGTGTGCTTTAACGATTAGATGTAGTAATTGCATCAGTCTAGTTATTGAACGAAGATTAGATTTAGAAGATTCCTTGTTCTTGTGATGCTCCATTTTATCTGCTCTTTATTATTTTTTGCTTTTTTCTTTCAGTTTGATTTTCAACGCTGCTATTTTTCTAATTAATGTTATGGTGTTTGTCCAGGGCGACAACAACATCCACGTGGTCCGAGGTGGAAACGCGCAGTTTAGTTGTGCTGCGCGGCTAATGTTACCTGCCTGTTTTTAGGCTTAGAGTGTACGGCCTTTTCTCAGCCGTTCACCCCGGACATCCACTGGGAAAACCAGCGGTCTTAGGCCGGCTTTCGTGTCGGATCAAAGTCTGCCGTGTGTAGACGGCAGATCAGGACCAGTCATATATCGTACACACGCCCGCATTACGAACATCGCATCCTCGAGCACCTATATAATGCTCGGGGATACGAACGACACTTGGTGCCACAAAGCTATTTTGTCGATAGAAGATCGTGAACAAGCCTGCCATGCAGGTATGGGCCGCTTTAAGCGGTCTATGAACGATACGTCCGCGTGTCGACAGCGCAGGGATGACGCTACTGTCAACGAAAATGTCTGCGTTACAGCCCCAGAGGCCCTCCTGTAATGCGTAAGGAGGTGGATGATAGGCCGTAGGACACGCAGCTGAGGATGGAAAGAAGGCCCATACTAGGGTCAAAGTGTGAGACCTTGTATGAAGTGTAAATTTAAACGTGCATGCCCCACGGCAAGAGTAGCTTGGGGCATCCCTCTGAGAGGGTAGTTAGTATGTTGTCGGCATGCTGCTGAAGTCCCTGTTGCGCTATGAAACACATTTCGACCTATGTCCATGGTTCGCCAAACAAAATTTAGTTTTTAGCCATGTAGGCCGTGTTTGTTTGATGTGCCTTACTGTACTGTACCTCCAGGAACCAGAGGTCGGTGGCCACAGTTCAGATCCTAACGGGTCAGGAAAGAGAGTTATTATTTTTTGATATTAATACCAGAGATGCAGGAGGAATATGTTTGTATTAGTGATAATGAGGTGGAAGATTGGTCACCGGATTTTTTAAAAAAAGTTCTTTCAATCTTTAAAAAAGACTATGGTGTTTACGTAGACGAAATGCTCCAAAAATGAAAATTTAGTAACAATTACCATCGTTTTATCCTGTAAGAAGATGAAACATGCCAATTTTTACTTTTAAAATAGGGTTGTACATTCATACTTGATCATCTAATTTGTTAAATACGATTAAATCCACAATATATCCTTCAGAAATAAGAAAGCCTCAATTTGAACGGCACTTATGTTGATTCTAAACACGGTAAACATTTTTCATTTAATTTCATAAAACACGATCATGTAGGAGAAACTCTCATTAAAATGTTTTAGGCCGTTATAATACGGTGAGAATGCAAAGAAAATATATATAAAAATTACTCGGTAAAAAGAGCTTAGGATCATAGTAATGATGCAACAAGTGAAATACCGCACAACTTCTTTAATCGTAAAATAGAACTTAGTGTTTTAAGACTTGTTTTCTATTGATATAGATATTAATCCGATCAGTTATCCCTTTCTTATATAACTTTTCCCAGGTTTCTAGCATACATTCATCATATACATAAATATAATTTTTAAGCTTAATTCTTTGCTTTGACCAAAACGCTCCCTCGTTCTCAAACTCCGTAGCAAATTGATCCGAAAGAAGCGAAAGGCTATTCACTGCATCGTCATCAAATGGGCATTCTTTATCTCCACAGTGCGCTTTATAGAGCCTTTCGAAAATTTCGTGGATGAGTATGCTGTAATTTTGTACACCGTTCTCCAACTTTTTCAACCAGTCTGTATTCGCTTCTTGAATGAGAAGGAAACGCATACTACCAGACAAAAATTCCATGGTAAGAGTAAGATGGAATAGGCATGAAACCATAACGAATACGACTAGGACTAAGTCTCGTGATTAATGTTTCAGGATAAACGAAATTTTTGGAATTATTCAATATGTTTGATTCTGGATCTTTCGAAACATATTCTTCAAGCAGTTTGTCAAATGCATCTTGTGTCTTTTTGTAAAAAACGGACAAGTTTTCTTTGTTAAGATTATTTTTTGGAATATTAGGATCGGCTGGCGACGTAGATTTACATTCATTTTGATTTCCGATTAACACCAAGAATCCTTGAACACGTTCATCTTTATAACGTTTTTGAACGTGCATTTGAAAATCACTAAACATTTTGATTGATTCATGGCATAACCGTTTAAATGTTTTCATTAATCTTGCAGCATCCCATTTTAGGCACATACCCTCTACTACTTCAGGTGGTTTGTTACTTATGTCTTCTCCCTCACTCGCCTCTATTCTAGAAATATCGACCCGATGCATTGATGGTTGTGTAGCGTATACCAGACTATTTATCAATAAACAAATAAAAAATAGCATAGGACCCCGGATTCTGTTCCTATTTATATTTTTTGGTTTTGATAAGAATATTTTTTGATTTTTCTATAGAATTTACAAATCATTTTAATTGATATTCACAAAACGCTGTTTTTATCGCATTATAAGAGGTTTTGCTTCATCTTTATGTATTTAAAAAACAGCATTTAACATAGAACAGTTTATTAATATGTGTTAGTTAACGGAATTTTTTCATTTATCTAACATAATTGCGCACTAAAACCCAATTATTCTTGTTTTATTGTAATATAAGTAATAACTAACGATTACTTGCATAGAATTAGGTTTATTTCCAGCTTGAATATATGTGAATAGATAAAAAGACCATTGTTTGAAAACATAAAATAGTTATTTAATATTATTTTAAGCATGTTATCTCATATTATTCTTCTTTTCTGTGAAATTAGTCGTAAATAGTTGCTTTTTATTGCGTTGTAAAAAACTAAATTGATAACTTATCGTTCCAAGATCATGAAATGTACAAAAAAGGAGAAAAATAATTGAGATACGTAAAAAAAATTAAAAAATAGCAAGTACTAATTGCAATGATGTGAAATTATATTTTATATATAAAACGACACATATATGAGTGAACAGTGGTTGTATTAAATCATAAGTTGATTCATGATCATAAATGATAATCCGTGTGTAGTATTCTGTCTTGTGTATCACTAATTTGTTGTTTTAGATAACTACGCTCGTCTTTGTTTTGGTTATAATGAGAGGTTGTACTATTAATTACTTCTTCATGATAAAATTAATAGATGAATATGACTGGTGGTAATTTGCAGGAGGTTTACTTATGAAAAAAGTGATAAATATCATGTATTATAGTAAGTAAGTGCGTTATTTATTTCTAAGCTTCTCTATTATTATGAAATTACTGTATTATTTTCGTCCTACTATCCTTCGCTGCAAATCTACTCAGTGATATCGTGGTATCGAAACAAATATTGTAAAACGTCATATAGCAGTTTTCAATGAGTAATGAACCATATAAAATCCGTGATTCTCCTTTAATTTATTTCTTTTTGTGCTATTTATTAGTGTATCGTGCTTTAAATTCAGATGCTAAGCAAAACACAACATTGTTTATTCTATGTTCTATCTGCAATCATGTAGAAGTCTTTTTCTGTATTGTAAGCTCTAACATTCTCTTACACTGGTTGATAATATGTATTGCATACATATTCACATGGCATATAATTTCTTACGCTTGGAGAGCTATTTAAAAAAACGTATTGTATCTACAGAATGAAAAAAAGATTTTAAAAAATTAATGTAATGGAATATTATGAAGAAGTGGTGTTGTATAAATGTGTTTAGACATGTGATAACTAAATGTGGATAAAATCACGTATTTGTAATTCCATGGATAGAAACGTTTTGATCAGTCAAAACTATAGAA
This sequence comes from Trachipleistophora hominis, assembly GCA_000316135.1. Lineage (NCBI taxonomy): Eukaryota > Fungi > Microsporidia > Pleistophoridae > Trachipleistophora > Trachipleistophora hominis. Next base: position 23,333 of record JH994027.1, on the reverse strand, counting down.
ATGTGAATTATCATGTGTATTTGTAGAACAGTGTAATAGATCTAAGAATGAGCTGGTAATACCAGTAGTAAAGGATGACAACAACAAGAGAGAGATGAATTTCTAATTAAGTGAAAGTTGATATTTACAAAACATTTATATTTCAAAAAATATTGTCATCATGTCCTGATACATCCTAGCAGTGCTATAATTTCATATTTGCATTTTCTTTGGAGATAACAAATGGTAGTGCAGAGTATAGGTTTTAGCGGAAATGCCAACAATCTGATAGAACTGTGTGTAATTCTCTGAAAGAATTTTTAATTATTTGAAAACAATTTATTTATTATCAGATGAACTTCCTTACAAAATATAATATTCATTTTTTAAAAAAATCAAAATTAACGAATGCTTTAAGTATTTATAAACATTCACAAAATAAATTTATCTGATTCCATCCGTATAACTAAATAGATGTTTTAAGTTACTTACAAATACTTTTTCAGAATAATTTCATACCTTCCTGTCCGTTTTCCGCTTTTTTATTAAAAGTTGGTTTACATATCACTTTACAACGTGTTATCCGATTAAACACACTCTTATGGTCCGCTGAGACCGTGTTTGCCGCTTGTTACGCTCTTCAGCAGTAATTGACAAACTATCTTATTAAATTGCAAATTTCGTAAATTTTATCCAAAAAAATTATGAAATCATAGCGCTGGTGTTACCTTCTTACGTCAATGCCTAGTTAAATATCTTCTTAAGAGTTTCGTTATAATTTCTGTAAGATATTACGTCGCTCGAACCATTCACAATTTATTTTGAAACCAATTAAAAATATGATAATCGATAAATAAAGCACTCGTAAATATTTTAAATCCAAAACTATTATAGAAAATCTTAGCGTATAGGAATATATAACTGAGAAATTATACCAGGTTGAGAAGAGTCACACAATGTGGCTGAGTGAAGTTAATGATAAACATGTTGGAAGCGTAAAATTCAGTTTAAATTTATTATGAATGATGAATTTAATGAAAAATACTTGTGATATACTATCTGTTGAAATACAAAAGGTGGTATAACGGATGTTAGAAAACTATGCTTAGGACAAATAACAACGAACTGATAATTTTAATGATACATGTAGGGATATTCATTCTGAAAACGCTTTAAAGCAAAAGCATTTGATTAATTAATGTAAAATATCATATTTGTATGATGATGCTAATGAAAGAGACAGAACAAGCCATAAAAAATGCTCTTTTGAAACTCTACAGTTAAAAGATTACAATATTTTGAACCAACGAAAATTAATCGTTGTTTAAGGAAGATATTTTATTTAATGTTTACATTGGATCGTAATAATTTTGGCGGTGTAAAATACTTGTTCTGTATTTTCGCGTTGCGACAAAATGTTCCTGGCATTATTAAAAACATAACCATCAATATTAATAAAAAAACCACACGTAGGCTGATTGATTGAAAAAAATTAGAAAAAATTTCTTCAACTTTTCGGTAAAAATAGAAAATTAAACATTGTTGTATCTTTCCAAACTGATTTTGCAATCTTCTACCGAAGATATTTCGCGAGAATGTTAGCTTTGACCGAAAATTAGTTTCTTAATCCTGTTGAACAACGAAAATTATGTGGAATTTACTTCGTTAACATGGAAATTGAAAATAAACACAATTAGGATTTATTGAGCGCATATTAATACACCTTCCCTTTTATAAACGAAATAACGCAGCTATAATACTAAGAAAATCAAATATTTTTAAAAACGTGCTTGTTGTTGAGACCGTCTGAAATATAAACCAACAGTTGTTTATGAACAAAGCTTAAAATTTCACCAAAAACGTAAGCTCGTCCTCTTGTAACGGCAAGATACACTAAAATCTCACAATGCAGTATAAACTGTAACTTTAGCCACAATCTAACGCAATTTCTAATCCTTAAAAATCGTTTTATTCATTTAGAAGCTTGACGACGCTTGCGATGATATCTTAGGCCACAACTCACACGCTTCCCTTGCCACCGGCCCATTAATCTGTGTTCCCCTCAGCTCACACTTGTTCGTGATCAATACGGCAGCATTGTCCTCAAAATACATGTGCACCGCGTCAGGTCTCCTGATGATCTGTTTCTGTCTGATGGGCACGGCAAGCACGATTTTCTTTCTCAGGTCTGGTTTGCCTTTGACTACCGAACAAACGATCACATCGCCCAATGTGGCTGCCGGCAGCCTGTTTAGTCGTCCTCTGATACCCTTCACGCCAATGACCTTTAGCATTTTAGCACCAGAATTGTCTGCACATGCCAGGATTGTGCCAACCTGAATACCACGCGTAAGGCGTATGCGATTCCTACCTGTGTCTAATGGTTGCTTTCCTCTTTGTGCCATTGATTATATCGGGGTAAAAAATTTTGAAAAATAAAAATTGCTGAGGAGGTTGAGAAGTACACAAATAACACTTGAAAGATGCACAGGCACTAAGAATTCGCTTATAACTGTGACAATAACCGATATTGTTTCTGCAGGTTCTCTGGATTTTGGCTCACTTTTGTCCGTAAACGACTTAAAACGCTTCTTTATAGTAAATAATTAATTTAATTCCGTCAATAAACATATTATACGTCTTCTGTTAAGGCCTCGTTTCCGTCTACTTTAACAGGATTAACGAAATCAACGATTCCATCTTCAATGGGAAAGTAAACGCCGCAACCATCACAAAAAATTTTGCCCTCATCTACTACATTACCAAAGAGAAACATCCTTGTATCGTCTTCGAGCTTGTAGATACCCTCAACGCTTTCAAAAGATTTTCGTAGGCTCTCCAAAGTGTCTTCATCTACTTCCCTGTAAAATTCGCTTGCAGGCGTTATTTTGTGTACTTTAGTGGGCATAAGACGTAACTTTTGTGTAAAATCACAGCTATTGCATTTTAAAATGCTGAAAGTGAACGGCAACATTTTCCGATGGGCTTGCAAAATTAATGTAAATTGTTTCGGCCGATGGTACCACGACAATTATGAATTTAAAATTCTGTTCTGATATCTATAATATATCGAATATAAACGTATTATTGCTCCAATAGTATTCTACACACCTACCTGTTTATAAAAATAATCGATAGATAGTACAAATGACCGTCATGTCAAAAATACACCTCTAATGGTGCGTAAAATAATATGAAATCATATGGGAAGGTTTGTAATGTGTCATTTTCTATGTTATTATTCCAATGGTTAGTAACATAACCAGACATTAACTTTGAAAACTATCACGATAACGATAGGTAGCTAAACCTATCGGTAAATTTGAAAAGAATAAATTAGATTTTACATCGTGGTTGGAATTAACAAATCATACTATGCTACACAACGAACCAGAGTAGGATATATGCCTGTTAAAACGTGTACGGTAACGGGCTTTTTTGTTGATGGGTCTGATCCGTAGTCTGACGATCATTTAGTAATGTTTCTGGTGAATAATCGTTATACCAGATAATCAGTCCCTCAGTGTATTAGTTTTTTTCCAGCTTTGTAATTCAGCGTTAAGTATTGCTCTTTAAAATTGCCTCCTTGCATGTTTTTCATCTTTCTTTTTCTCATTTCCTTTTCATCTTTCTTTTTCTCATTTCCTTTTCATCTTTCTTTTTCTCATTTCCTTTTCTCTTTCTCTTTCTCTTTCTCTTTCTCTTTCTCT